>JANFAA010000119.1:0-74659 GCA_024663435.1 Pisolithus sp. B1 | reverse complement strand
ATTTTTGTGGAACGTCCTGTGGCGGAGCTCCTAACATCGTCTTCTCTAGGAGGGTTTTAAGCTTACCAGACCCCCGGGCAATCTTGTCGCTCCTAGTATTATTGGTCAACTGCGTCTATGATAGTAGCTCACGCCAGTAGGTGGACATGCGATGTCATCTCCGTTGGCTGAGGCATTCCTAAGGGCGTTGCTAGTGAAAACGCGAATCGGAGTCCGGATATGCATCACTTTGTTGGGATCGCATGACCGACCTCCACGATGCTGAGGAGTCTAGTGATGCAGGTAAAGCATTTGACTACGGGTAAGGGTCCAGACTTCTTTTTTTATTTTATTACCTCCTTGACCATCTTGCCAAGGTACCATCTGTTTTCGCACTTATTTGGTGGTGGTTTTGCGCCAGACTTGTTCGGAAATTTGAAGGTGTTCGTCGTTTTTCTTTTCTGTTTGGCGTTCCCCCAGTCAAATCCGAATTAGGGACGGAGAGGTTATTGTTCCACACCAAACCATACTACTCAAATTATTGGACTCATACCTGCAGTCTTCGCCCTCCGAAACACTATTTTCCGGGATGACACCAATGCTAATTACGTGTTTCTTCAAACTTTCACAGTACGCCGTTGGCGCTGTCAGTGACGTAGTTGACTCTGACCCGGCCGACGTCACGCACGAGAACGGCATTCAAACTGCACCGAACCCCATGCTACCTAAGGCCTGCGAAGCCCTCGTGCTCGTTACCCAGTGTATTGCAAGTATCATGTTGGCTTCGGAGGCAACACATCTGCAGGGGGAGGTTTGGCCACTTTTTCGGGAATCAGTCTCGTCCCACGGTCGGGTCATCGCGGAACACACGGTAGGTGAGTATTTAGAGTTCGCATCTTCCATTCTCGAGCTAGTATACTGATAGCTATCAGAATTGCTGCAGCTTTTAGATATATTTCTTCCGAAAGTAAATTTTGGGAGGCCAATCCCGCGACCCGGCCAGGGAGAACATCAATATTCTGTTGCTGTTGCCGACCCGACCGGTTTTCTGTATTTGAAGCGTGATCTTGTGCGCTTGATTGGCATTCTTTGTCACGAGGACAAGGCGACACAAGACCGCATCCGCCAGTGTGACGGCATACCTGTGATCATGAACATGTGTGTCATCGACGAGCGCAATCCATGTGAGTACCATGCGGTCGAGCAGATCTGCACTAAGCTGACGTTCCTTCGGCGAAAGATCTCCGTGAACATGCGATTCTTGCGTTGCGTAATCTCCTTGAAGGGAATCGAGACAATCAGGTTGTAGTGCACAGCATTCAACCCTCCAAAACTTCTTTGGACGAACTAGAGCTACCGTGTGAGAGATGACTGCCAAAGGTAGTAGTAGTACATCAGCGTCCTGGAAGTAAATCCCGGTATTACAGAGACAGGATGGTAACGATCGGTGTCCTACTCCTCCTCTTCATCGAAGGCTATCGCTCTCTTTTTCCGTGCTCCAAGGCCGGCCTTGCGTACTCTGTGTTCCTCCTCGTCTTCTTCGCTTTCTACGTCCATATCTTGGTCAGCTTCGCCCACTTCACCTTCAGAATCCTGATTCTTCCGTTTCCTCTCATCTCGTATTTGGCTAATCTTGGCATCAAGTTTATCCAACGGATCTTCTTCCTCGTAGTCGTCGCGATGGCGACGTTTCTTGCCTGACGCCCCTCCTCCGAACTCGCCATCCTCGTCCGATTCATCTGCCACAACAAAATCATCTTCTTGATATTCTCCAGCACCTTTCCGTTTTTCCTGCGGCGTCTTGCGCTTGACAGAACTTGAGCCTCCCATGTCGTCATCGGCATCAGATCCCTCGTAGTCTGGTTCCTCTTCGTCATCCGACCAAACGTCTGCATTAGTCCGTCTCCTTGGATGGCCTGTCCTTTTTCTGCGAGTTGAGAATTCCCCATCCTCGGTTTTCTTTTTTGATTTCTTTGCGGAAAGTTTCATCAACTCCATTTTCTCTCGCTCAGGATCCCTCGTCGGGTCAGGAGCCATGCGCAAACGAGCAATCTTATTGTGTTTTTGTCCGACGGCACGCACCAACATGCGGTGGGTCTCGGACTGCATGCCTGTTGGCCGCAACGACATGTAGCCAGTGATAGCCGCTTCCGTTTGTAGGACCTCCGATCGTTTGTGCTGTGCAACGAGATACGTCAGGCCCTGGGCTTTTGAGGCCGCGAGCGTCTGTTGTGAGGCCGATGGGCTGGTTTGCGATGCGGGTGGTTGAGACCCGGCAACTGGTTTACCTAGCAGGCTGCTGGACGTTTCGTACGTTTGGTTGATGTCAAATAACTCCTTGCCCAATAGCAAACTTAAACTACCATCGGACCACCGAATGATCCGTCCATTGGACTGTCTCTTCTGTTGATGGCTTGGTGAGAACCCCACGACTTGGCAAGGATGCCAAGTTTATAAACTTACGTCTTGGTCGAATTCATCCTTGATCCACCGCCAGCGGACGGTGTTTTCTACCTTGAGTTTGATAGTCATGCTTTTCTCACGAACGCTTTCGTTTTGGGAGATGTCATCGTCTTCTTGCTCGGGACCTACGTATGTGTCGGGGTGGAACGGTTTTGAATCGACTTTGACGAAATTGGGCATGCGTATGACCCAATACTATGAGCGGTGTAAATTTATTATAGGCTTGGTATCGCAAAAAGACCTCACCTGACCATCGCTGCTGCGCGGGATTGGGATGTTGGGAATGTTGACGTTAAACTCTTGAGGAGGGGGGTTGGCCACGCCGCCAGGTTCGTCCGGCTCAGCATATTCCAGAGCTCTCCGCCGCTCGCGCTCAGCCTGGGAAAGGCTGTCTGATTCGTAACCAGATTCCGCCGGTGTTCCAGTAAGAATACTGACGTGCAAACGTGGTCATATCAAGGAGTGCCGCAACAAAGTAGACGCGTACTTGAGGCTTACCTGTCCGATTTGATGTCTCGCTCGGGCCGCGTGTCCTCCGCCTCATTCCCAAAGAGATCTTCCATCCCTTCACCGCCGCCAGCGACGAGGGCTTCACGATCCTCTTGCTTGGGTGACATGGGACCGTCTTTGCCCTCGGAATCCGGAGGGCTCATCTCAACGTCTTCTGTTCTTGCAGGCAATCCATACACAGAGCTGTAGCTAGTGTTTGGGTGTAACGGTTGACCAAGTGCACCTGCCAGAGACGATGACATTGTCGGGTTGTTTCAGCTAGACGGGTGAGCGTTTGAGCGACTGGGAATAGGCGTCGACCAAATACGGAAGGACTCCACGAGTCGGCAGCATTAAAAGCTTTGGCAACCAGTGGCACACTCGGCTCGCCGGCCAGTCGCTGAGGAGACTTCTGTCAGTACAAGTTTTGGACTCTGTGAACACGATCATTGCAGCTGGCCTGGCAACGAAATCGGCGCAGTGCTCTAGTTACCGGTCCGCCAGCCTGAATCGCTGGATCTCCCTCCTTATCAAGATCCCACCCAGTGGCGTCATCATGGTCGACCCCATCTCATTTGACAACGGCACCTGAATGGGACATCTCACCCCGGGCGGTCCTTACGAAAACGCGCCGTGGCTTGTACCCGTTCTCTTCCCCCGAATTCCATTTTCCAGAAGAAAGTGGCAATGTGCTGTGATCTTCCACTGGAATGTGCCATGGTCGCCCAATTTATTTAATTATTACCCATAATATACTGATGCCCTCCAGCGCTGACCCAAAGACACTTAGCATTCGGTGGGATGTGTTCCTGTTAGACTTGTCCTCGGAAGCAAAATCCGTCTTCAATACGGCAGGACGTCGACGTAATCAGCAAAGTTTCTCGAGTGTAAGCACGACAGTACGCCGCCGATCCGATCCAATCCCAATACAGCAACTTGCTGTATGGGCCCCTCTTTTATAACAGGACAGTGCCACCTTGACTTCAGCATCAAGTATTCCCCCCACCCCCATGGACGACTTCCAAGAGCAATTCCCTGGGCTTTACGATGAGAGGAACTCCCCTCAGTTCCTGTTCAACCTCGGCTACCCAGCCTACATCGAAGGCGATATTTCTTTGGCCCCCATGGATCTGTTGGTGAGCCTATTCACGGATAGCGATGATGCAGTGCACAAACCGACTATCGATATGTTTCAGAATGTCAACGACTTTAACATCAATGAACCGTTCTCTTACTCGCCCACCTCCCCTGGTTCTTCCCTACCACATGATCAAGGTTCGGTCAGCCCAACTAACCTGCACATCGACACAAGACGACTTACCCCCAACCCATCTTATGACTCGGGGAGATCAGCAATACCCACTCCGACCCCATCTTCTGCTATTCTCACTCCTGATCTGGGGCCCATGATGGGCGGCAACCAGCTACCCGAGATCCACATTCATACCTCACCGCAGTCGGTGCGAAATGGTCTTCTGGTCACATCATTCGTATGTCATGTCTAAAGCGTACCTGGGGGACTCATCATAAAATCCCCTTGTTAGAGCCCAGCGGAGTCACCGCTGTGGTCTGTCTCGCCCGTCTCGCCCGTCTCACCCATTGGGAGCTCTGCGCAGGTCGACCAAAGCAATGATGATGACGTAAGCTTCTTGTCATTTCCGAGTAGCCAGGTGTGCAAACCAATCACAGGACGAGGTGGATGAGGCGATGCTGCCCCATGTTGTGAAGTGGTTCTGGGTCCAGGATTTCGCTATCATCGAAACGGGAACCAGAATCTTCGTCCCCCAGAGGATTTACAGACCTTACACGGAGGCAGACCAGAAACGTTACATCACCGAGTGCGACCTCAAGCCCACCATCTACTTTTTTTCCAGTAACCCTTACGAGTACGGTGTGACACTGGATAATGCAATCAAGTCCAAGCACAAAGATTTGCAGGAAAAAGATGACCCGATGTTTGCAGGGTGTGGTCCGTCCGTATCCATCCGTATCGAGGTGCGCCCATTCATAAGAATATCAACACGTTTCATTCATAGCGCTCACACAGTGGCCGGGATATCGCTCCTGGACCAAGCAAATCCCCACCAATGACTTCAAGACTCCTAAAGGGCCCATCACTCGAGCCAAACTCGCCAAAAACCTAGCAAACTGTGTCAAGCGTTTCATTGAGGTACGCTTCAGTGGCCGTCCATTTGTAATATCTTTTGATGATGATATTTGCAGTGGGCAGCGAAGCAACCTATGGAGACAAACGCCGACCGCAGGTGGAAGGTTGGCCCGAAACATATCAAACTCGAAGATTTGATACTGGTTTCCCTTCACCATGTCTCAAAGGGCAGTTGGCAGCCCCAGCTGCGTCTTCGCAGGCCACTTCCAGAGCTCTCTGTGCATCGCGCCAGGAGCGTTGTGGCCACGACATCGATGATTCTATAACGCTATGCAACACACAGTTGCAAGAACACGCACAAACGGAATTAAACTACCAATATAATGTCAACAAATTTAGCATATCCCGGACATTTTCCATACTATATCGTTATCCCTCAGGTAAGACATTTCGTTTTCGGTTCTTTGTAATAGCTTTGCCTCGTTTCTTGGCGCCAGGTTGCATCTTCTTTTTGTAAATTCTTCGTTACGACTGCTTTCTTGTTTGCAGAGGTTTTCTCCTGCCGTTCGAATGCTGGACACTTCGATATACAAGCTACCGTTACGATCTCGTACATGATTCGCTGGCTATTGACTGGCCCACGCTGTGGATTTGGCTCGCAAGCTTGCCTTGTCAGGTGGACGCTTTGTTATCACGTCTTTACGTACGTCAGGAATAAAGAGTCACGTCTGCCTACGACCGAAAACTTGACCGGAATACTAAGAACTGACTTGCAAAGAGAAAATGAAAAGGCACTGCGGGAGATAACGGAATAGCGATGAAAAAGCAGTGCCGCCTGGCTGCGCAACGCAGCGGTATTTCCCTTGCAGTGGAATTAAAGGTCACATGACATCGCACAGCTTCAGCGATTGCGTCGCGTTTAGATCCGACGCCTGCCATATTGTCCAATTAGCGGCGGTGTGGGATGCTCTTATTGACAGCCACGAGCACCACAAGAAGTCACCAGGCTGTGGTGGAAGTTATGTCGCCTGGGCAGAACGTGCCCGACCTCACGTAGTGCACGTGTACTACGCGAGGCCGATTATCAGATGGGGTGACCCTACATCCATACATGCACAAATACACCATCGGCGTGGTGATTAGATTTGAGCACGGCTTCACTCAGATCACCGGACAGCGTTGGAGTGCACTGTGTAACATGGTTTCGCGTTCCCACCATCCCAGGAGTCAGGCCAGGTGGTGGAAATGACAAGTTGCAAGCGTGATAGTGGGAATTGCAGACAGCAGTTGGAATTAATCTCGTAGGAGATGACAAACCCAGCCAACCTACTAATGCCTGACGTAGCTCCGGCGTCAGAACCAGATAGAGAGACAGAGCGCGCGTGCGTTAGGAACATAAGCACCTGAGACTCCGAGACTCGCCCGTCAACAACAGACGACAGTGCTTCCCCCAGGACGCATTGCCCAACGTGCCTGAACTTGAGTTCGACTCATCTGCACCATCGAATTAGCGCCAACACCTACAGCCACCCCTACTATGGGTGGTAGTCACGTCGGCACATGGAGCCGGCAACTCAAGTGAACCACCCATCATGAAATCCATGGTTGGAAGACGTCAGCCCCTGTTGGTTGCTGGCCGCGGACATCCCACAGGCTTCGTCAGTGACAGATTTGAAAATTCGGGTGAAGTATGTGAAGGAAGGTCAAATGGCGACGTCCAACTGCCAGAATGAATTTCAACGGTCTTGGCAAGCGGCGTCCCCTGGAGGCCTGCGGTCATGAATCATGAAATGCATTGGAAGGTGCCGGCGCCTCAGATACGCCGCACCCGACACACTGAAACTGAATTACACACCACTGTTGATGGCACGTCCAAATTTAAAGTCAGGTGGAAAAAAAAATCCACTTGTTCGCTGTTTTCGTCTTCCGTCTATTTCCGAACGCCTTCCCGAGGGTTCCCTCGGTTGACACCTCGCGGTACCGCAGTGTCGGTGGACCGAACCAAATCATGTGGAAGTGTATGCACTGTCAGCAGACCCATCGGTGCAGAACTGTGGCGGTCCTCATGTTGTGGCTCGGAAATCAATCAGGCGCGACGTTCCAATTTGCGCCCATGAGCTGCGTGTTCATGGGTGTGGCAAAAACAATAGCACTCCAGATGTGACCCCACTGGACCCACTGTATCAGAGCCACCAAGCGGCGATCAACACCAAGTATTGTACATTCTTATCCCGTAAACTGGCACTTGCTAAGCCCGGAGTGGTAGGGACGTGACCAAATATTGGCAGTCGACAATGAAAACACCCGTGGTTGCAATCGGAACTATGCCTGAATGACAGACGAATCCAAACGGGAATACCTCTGGCTCGGGCAGTTCACGAGTACCAACCAACTTCAGCCGCGTGTTCTTACCACAAATCTGCATGCATCATATGTACGATTGCTCATTGCGCTGCCACCTGCGGGACAAAGGGAGTCGAGGGAGCATTCAGGTGCAAATGTTACATCGCTTGGTTTCATACCAGCAGCCAAGTCGGAAAGCCAAATAACCCACAGAAGTACGTGGGTCCTATACAGTTCCCTTTAGGGAAGGCGAGACTTTTCGGGTTTGTCGGACCTATCGGGCTTGGGATATTTTCATAGGGAACTAGCACACTTTCCTGCAATTCTGACAGGAAACTCGATAACGAGAGGAGCTATCAATTGTCCTGGAAGAAAGTCAGAGGATCCTGCTTGCGGTTACTGGTTTTCGGCACATTACCACAAGGAAGTGAGTGTGATGTGAGAGGATTAGTACGTGCAACGAAAATAAAAGACGGTGCCCATTCTCACGAGACTCGCATTTCGCGATCCGCGCACGTCGGTCGTCGAGCGGTGAAATACTTCTCCAAAGAAAACGCAGTGACAAGCAGTGCGCCCAGGGCCACAGCTCCATCATCACGTAAGTGCAGCAGTTCTGCTATGACTCAATTGGAACTTTCGTCGGCAGATTATCTTCGCTCACAGCTTGGAGGTACCAGCGGGAAAGACCAATGACTTATTACCACCGGCCCATCAGCCTTCAGAGGAGAATCATCTCATCCTGCTGTACGGATGGTAGTATCTGTGCCGTTGTCCGTTGGCACATCCAGGAGTCCCGAAATCGTGTACGTTGTTCATTCGGGGATAGGACCTTCCGTTAGAACCCCTGGATTCTGCGGGCATTTCTGTGATGAAATCTTTCCGACCACCGGTGATTGTGACCACGTCACCGACGATCAGGTTGAGCCATATGAGTTTCTTGGCAGCGTATTGGGTGCGGAACAGCAAACGATGAAACAGCACCGAAACCGTGGTAGTAGCGACTATCAGCGACTATTTCGGTGTTTCGTTGAGGCACCTGACACTGGGCGCCATGCTTAGCTGGACACCGCACGTTAGATGACGGAGGGCGGGGGAATGCTAATGAGTGCTGAGCTCATTGAACCCGGAGATACCAACAGATTAGTGATAATTTTCATCGTCATCTCTTGTGGTTGTTCTATCCTCCACGGGGACCTTTTGTGGGCTTCGGGAGACTTGCACACGTGCATACTCAAAAGAAGTTGCCGGTAACGACCAAGAACAAGACCAATGCGTACCGAAGAAATGGAAACAGAGGGCCTTGTACTTACAGCTTGACATGCCGTCGTTTCATGCTGTCTGGCCCACAGTAATTGTCGAAACTTTACTTATCTTTCTTTTTTTTTTTCCGAGATGGGGTTACAATTTTCACGAGCATTCGGGTCATTGTGTTGTCCCATTGCGATTCCTGCTTGTATATGGTATTCCCGTTGTCAGTTGTCCATCTCCAGGGCTACAATCTATACTCAGGCTCACCGGTCACCAACAAGTACAGGGAATACCACCTACAATGTGGTCGTCAGTTTTTAAAACTATCATTTTGAAAGTACACTGTACTAAAAGCCTTCTGGTTCATCAGCTTCGGAAGTTCACACAGTCGCCACGCTGCTTGTTCCCGCAGCACGGGCAGGCAGGGTTCGAGAGTTTACAGGTTCACCTTGACATCTCGAATAGTACAAAGGGCTCACGCACCTTGTAGGAGCTTCAACAAGAAAGAAGACCTTGCGGTTAAGCAGACAAGAGAGTCGCGGTTGACACCCGCCCGCAGTCGTGACTCGTGGCTGCCAGTCGAGGTTCACCAAACATTCCAAGAACTTGTACTTGTATTTTGAGGTAGCGAGTATTCCCGCTTCAAACTCAGCGTCAGCAATGCCTTTGTTACAGGCTAGACAAACCCCGTGGTCTTCGCTACCGGTACAAGTAGATGCAGGTGCATCGTGGAGATGGACGTCTCCTGTCAAATCTTTGAATCCACGGGCATGTTCATAAATACCTTCCTAATATGGTAGCCAATGGTCTGTGTATTGTTCCCCGCAAGGGTTTTGTTGACAAAACCTTGCCCAAACGAATTTGGCCATCCGCTTATTGTCGGTCTTGGGAGGTAGCCTTTCCCTTCGTAATGGTTGAACGTTGAGATGTGGTACGCGGAACGTGGAGAACAATGACTTACCTCGCAGCGTGAGTACTTAAGCCGTTCAGGCAGCAGCGCTGCTGGTAAGTCCTTCATCGGAATACCCACTTTTCTACTAGAATCTCCGGCCTTAGACTTTCAGGCCTTGCATTGGCCTTCTCTTCATTCCTTGTCCGTCTCGTGTATCAGTTAAACCCACTGTATCCATATCTAAAGTTTCCGCTTCAACATATCGCCATGAACCACGGTACTGTCGCTGTAGCTCTTGTTCAACACCAGGTCATGATCATTCAAGGTGAGCGGTTCCGCTGGCTTGAACTTCTTAACCTGTTTCTGAAGCAAGAGCATTGTAGCTTGCCGATCGCACACTCGCCGTGATCGCTGGCTAGACGTATATACATACGTGCCCTTTGGCGATCGTCTCTTCCTCGCATCGCCTGTCCCCTATGCGCGCATCGCGTCTTCTGACGTTCTGGCCATATTCCCTTTCCGCACGCCCACTACCGATATGATCGAGCTTTCCGAACAAGCTTACCGGGAATTTCTGGGGCTTAGTGCAAAGCATCAGCTGAAGTACGAAAACATGTGGCGCCGCTGGAAGGCCAGGAGACATTAACCGGTGGTGGACCTCCGTTATGACGGACACCGAGCACGCCTACATAGCTCAGGCTTCAGGGTGGCTGGAACGATTGGTTTTTTCACCAACAACTCCTCTTTTTTTCTTTACTAATGCTGTATCAATATTGAGCTTGTAGCTGAATCCTTGTAGCCATAGTCCGCAACTTTTGACACCTTTCCGTTCACTTTCTTTACTTTATCACGTGAAGTACACATACTTGAAGTATGTCATTTGTAGGTCTCCGCAATTCGTCACCCTGTAGCTTGGAAAGCACCGCTACACAGTGCATCGCGCGTGTAGATGCGAGCCAGAGAACTGAAGATGTGTTGATAACTACAATGGTGTGAGATCCCAAGAGACCATCATACAACACCTCATGTAGGGTGACTAGATAAAACAGGTAAAAAGACGAGGGCACATCAGTCAGGACACAAGGAAATGCATAACTAGGCGAAGGCTAGAATATAAATAAGTTATTGCTATGCAGGCTGGCGTAGCATTTGGATCTCTGGAGACCTGTGGGTTCACAGTGGTTCTTGAATCAGATGTTCCTAACAAGGTTAGTAGTATGCATACCTTCAAGCTCCAAATATCACCGACTCTATCGGACAGTTGTGATGGCAAGATCACCTCTTGGTTGTTTTCCTGATCATCGTTTATGAGACCGCTTGTTGACCGTAGTTTCAGGCCCTGCTCATTGGCCAGATGGAGCAAGCAAATGAAACAGAAACTTGTGCTGATTTCTTCCATTTTGTCCTTGGGGTATGATCGTTGCAGACCAGATATGACCGAACTGAATTCCCGTGCCTCGGAGGGGTCAGTTAATTGCGGATCGTCGACGTCCTAAATGTTTAACCCCTGTTATAGAATCCACGTGGTAATGAAGATTATAAAGTACCATTTCATCTTGTTCGTCCTCCGCATTCTTCGGCGCCACCTTTATGTCGAGCCCTTTCCAGATGTTTTCCTTAAGTTTGCGCACGTCCACTCGCTTCGCGCGTCGAGCGTAGTTGACGAACTCTGGTCGTACTCGACGACTCATACCCTGTGTGGCGGCCAGAAGGTCTTGTTCGCCCGCATCATCAGGTACACCACCATCACCATCATATATATCATCGAAAGCTGGGGCATCGTCGTCATCATTGAAGAACTGGGTATTGAACGGTGCGGGAGCTTCGCCGCCTGTGTATTCATTAAGAGATGATCCGCTGATTGTAGATGTCAAAACCCACTTTCATCACCGTCTTCTTGGGCAAGGAGACCTGCTGCTTGATCGGCTGCGGCCTGTGCCCAGAAATTCTCGTCGACTTCGCCGTCGCCGGCCTCATTAAAGCGCACTCTTTGACCACGCATTTTTAACTGAAACTCTCGTCAGGGAGACTCGAAACATGACCAAAGTACTACTTACGGAGAATTTGGGTTTCAAGAACAGAGTCACTAGCTGTCTGCTGGAGAAGTGCATGTCATCGGGGAGTGTATGCTCATTCCTCTTCTCTTCCTTCATTCTCTTGTTTCGGTTGCCCTTCTTTCCTCCCGATTTCGGTGCGCTATAGTGGGGAAGCGTGATGCCATGTCCGCGAGTGACGGGTGCAAACAACTCCTTCGCAATCGTTTTGACGTCCTTTTCAGAGGGAGTTAGGAAATCAATCTTGAACGCTTCCTTTTTTTCCCGTTTAGACTTGGGAGCTGGACCGTCCACAGTGGGCTCCGCTACGCACACTGTCAGCCCGAACTCAGATTAAAGCGAGGATGACCTAACGTTTTCGTATCACTTTCCTCAATTTCCAGTGTTCGGGCCCTGCCCAATTCCTCATCACGTTCTGGTCGAAGTAACCCAGTATGTCACTCTGGCCATCTGTGTCTGCCATTGCCACGATGAGGTCACGCTCGGTCGGCGCCTTACGGGGATCAAAGGGTACAAAGGGACCGGATCGCAATGCCTGACCCTGACCCTGTTCACCTTCAGTGGCGACTGATCCACTTTCTGCCCTTCCGTAATCACCACCGGCCATCCCACCGTCTCCGCCACCATAGAAGTCATCATCGACGGCTTGGTCACCTTGGAAGAAATCTTCTGTCTGAGAAGGCCCTCCTCCGTCATTGTCCACAGATATATCGCCGGCACCGAACACGTCGAAGGCAGCGTCGTTACCATCATCGTCATCATCCCCTAGTCGTGTATCATCGCGATAAAGGGTGCTGTCATCGAAAGTGAGGTTACTTTGCGAAAAAGAGAAGTCCATAAGAGAATGTGCTATTTCCCTGTCCTCGAGGGCATCCAGATCTGGCAAGAATTCGCCTGTACGAAGATCAGCTAGTCAACTAATACTAGAAAGAGAAGGCATACTTCGCAGGTGGCCCAGATCCACCTCGTCTTCTGGCTCCAACTCTTGTTCCTCTTCTTCCATCACTCTGCCCATGGAATCACTCGCATCGAAGACAACACGCATGTTGGCCTCGCTGCCTACTCCAAGACTAAGATGGTTCATAAGTAATCCATGGGCGCCGCCTTCGTCAAAGTCAGCGCAAGTCTTTCGGAACAGGGGATCGACTCTAAATTCGAGGTCTAACTTCTTGCTCCGTAATTGTGCCACGTCCTTCGCGAGAGTCGAATCCGGACGGTGTGCCCTCTTCTTTCTGCGAGCTTGAGAAGGGTCCTGTAGGTCGGGATTATCTGACGTAGCTCCCTCGTCATCTTCTGCAATCACGCCTTCATTGGCAAGGTTGCTAAGCAATTTGCCAGTCTCTGTGCCGACGCTGTCTACCCGACTCGTCCAGATCTTCACGCACCCATCTAGGGTACATGAAGCTCGTTGAAAGTTGATCGAGTTGTCGACGTTGTTCCGAAGTAAAGACATATCGTGAAAATAATCAATGAGAGCGAAATTCCACGAATTGGTGGCATTGATTTTCTAAATGATAGTCAGACACAGACAAAGTCACGTAGGAAACACGGACATTATCAGTAGCCATCTTCATCCACTCTTCGAAGTTCGAATTCATCACGTCCAATGAGACATTGATGACCGGTGGAGGAAGTACAGAGTTTAGCGGACGTTGCTTCGCCTGGATAGTCTTGAAGGGCTCCGGAGAGTGCTCCTGCCGTTCAGTCGATGGGCCGGCCTCCGCATTCTCAATAACGGCTAACTTGGTGCTCTTCCGCCTCCTCCGTTTCTCAGCCGTGTCATCGTTGATGTTCACAGGACGCAGAGGAGCGCGTGCTCCGTCAGCACTGAAGCTACCATCGGTTTCGTGGCGTTCGCTAATACGTCTTTTGCTGCGCTGTCTGTGAGAAGGAATCGGGGTATCAGGTTCCGTGTGTTCGCCCATATCAGTGTCGTCGTGTTCTTCCCGAACCACAACTCGTGCTTGTTTCGATCCAGCCATTGCTCTTCCTTTGTACTTGCAGAATAGACCGTGACCAGTGCTACGGACACTCGTTACACTTGCTTGAGGTTACCCTGGAAGTGTCCGAGTCGATGATGGTTGCGCACAAAGAGATTACAGCAAGAACACGAAACACGTGACCAAACCGCGTCGCGTCGCGTTACAGAACATGACACGACCCTGACACGCTTAACTTGCCCAAAAGTATTGCAAAGCTTGCTGTGTCTATTACATGCCAATGTACTACAGAATTACGATCAGAAGAACCAAACTACGATGGGTATGCAAGCGGAAATAACATCTGTCAGGACTACCACATATCTGCATCGAAACGCTCCAAGATTGCATTCGCGTCTTCGACATCCTTTTGTGCCTTCTTCCGCATGTAGAATATCGGACAATCTTTGCTACTACATAACACGTCCTAAAAGGTGTAAGAGACCAATAAGATGTCGGAGTAAACATGAACCCTGCGGCTACGTACCTGATGCAAGGATCCCTGACAACGTTGGCATTGTGTCCAAAGTCGCGAAAATCGTATCTGTTGCTCGGAAGCAATGGAAACTTGCTTTCGATACAGTTCACCAACCCTCGATCGGCAGTTGTTACAAACCGCACCATCTAGAGAGAATTGTTAAGACACGAGTGGAGGAATGGTAATACGGACATACTCGGCACGCTGTTATTAGGACGCAGAGGTGTTTTACAACCAAGACAAATCGCCGTTTTGACTGCAAATTTCATCAGTCCACCGACAGTAGGTGTTGCTATGGCAATGGATCTTGTATGGCCACCCGACACTGTGAATTACTGTCAGCATAGCCGGAACAAACGAACAACAGATATACGGACGTAGTGAGTTCGCCTTCTCACCCAGAATAGGTTCGAAAATTCTCATCAATGGCTTCGCGAGTTGATTTTCCAAATAGTACTTGGTATCAATGGGAATGTTGTTCTCTAGAACGTACAGCGGGTCTTCGGACTTCTCATACGCGGCAGCACCTGAAGACGGTCAATAACAATGCCATGGTGAGGAGTATCCGCTCACCTTTGATACCCTTAACAATGACGTATGCCACACGGTCACCGAGCGCGGGCGCAGACCCTGTGGACAATGGTGAGTGCAGGACATAGAAAGCGAAGAAGACCACTCGCCTGCATCTCGCTGTTTCATCCGCTCCGCCAGCTCAACGTGAGCTTGCTTTGCAGCATAGTCTGAATTAGAAGCTCGTTGATTATCCACAGGTAACGACGGTAGCTGATTCCACACACCTGATTTCGCAAGTGCCTTGGTAATCACGAGCTGTGACATATCCACTTTGTTTTGCAGAAGGTCGGATATGATACGCTTCGTGTACCTGCAACACGTATCAGTGGTCTGACAATCGCTTGAAGTAAACATTTTACTCCTCGGCACCCTTCACGTCACGATCGATGAGCATCTTGTGTAGACATGTCTCAATGACTGTCTGTACCAGCCGACAGTTGTCGCGTCTAACAGTCTGAGCAAAGAGAGTACAGTCAAGCTTGACTCGATCCGAACCAAAGAATATACACTGACTTCAATGCCCTTCGAGTCCATCTTGTCGTACTTCTCCGGTTTGGTCCAATACAGCCCTGCATATCGCTTTTTGTTGATAAGCAGATAAGGGAAATACACTTTCTCGAACTCAAGTTTGATGGGTTTCACAAACTTGGCAGTAACAAACGCGGCTGCCTGACTCCCTGTTTAGAGCTCAGCAAAGGCAGGTAAGAAGATGAAGTGTTGCGGCACTAACCGAGGTCCATAACCGCCTTTAACTCTGTCGGCCCAAATTTCACCATGACAGAATCTGTGTCACCGTAGATGACTTCTGCATTGTACGGGTGTCCATTTGAGATACAAAACTCGGCTTCAACTTCCTATAGGTGAAACAGGACAAAAAATTCAATTGAGCTTGTGACTTTGTGGTTGAAGCACAAACCTGTTTGGTTCTCTCGATCATTTGTCGGCCGTATGCGGTGACACTAGACGAGATAGGAAGGCAAGGCAACTTGCCAATGGTCGCGCCGGTGAACCCATATACGGAGTTTGCACTGATCTAAGTGGTGGGATTAGTCTGTCCCCATCGCACCAGAAGCAATTAGCAGCCTACTTTGAGGGCAAGCTGGCGACCATCCAACACAGCGCGCCTGAAAGGGTCAGTCTCTTTCTTGAGGTCGGCTTTGGCACGTTTTCGTGCTCCGATCAGGTCTTCCAATACCGTAGGTAGTAGTCCCTTCCTCTTCGCTTTCGTGGCGAAGAAATCTGGGGTAAGAGGTAACCCTGAGAGCAATCTCACAAATCAGGAGGGAGGAATAAACTTACCATTATTGGGGGTCTGGATGTAATCCACGTCCTTAACGAGGTTCAGTCGATCAATCGTCGCCTTGTCCAAGAGGGTAGTGTAGCATAAATTGTGGGCCATCATGATGGAAGGATACAGCGAACTGAAATCGAGCGTCGCGATTGGAACATCATAGTATCCCTTTTTCGGCTCGATGACAGTGGCACCCTCATACTGCTCGTCCGTGCCCTCGCTTTTGACAGATGGTACAACATAACCCTCTTCGTTCGCCTTGCGGAATAGCTGGGAAAGAACCTTGATAGACTGTCCGCGCGACAACAGGTAATTGAAGGGGACACCAGTCACACGAGCCATTTCAACGTAGTTCACGAAACACATAAGCTTGTCTAACAGCCGTTGTGGAAGGTAAGCATCCTGTGTGCACATGTTAACCTTGCCATCAACGAGCCATACACGAATATACCTTCAAGCAGTAAACTGCAAGTCGCCGCCTAGACTCTGGAGTCCCAAGTTGTAACTCTGTGATAACAGAGTGATGGACGTCCTCCTTTTGTTCGCCAAGGAATTGTGCACAGACTGAGTTGAGAGTGTAGCTACGCAATTTGTGTTCGCGTTGCATAAACTGGAGGACGTCGAGCTGTAAGCGGCCTTCCAGGACGGTATCTTTGGAATCGCGCTGCCCGTAAGCCTTCGAGGAGAAGTGAGTGTCCTTGACTTGCGTCTTGAGTCCTAGGCCCGATATGAGTGACATGGCGAGCACGCCGTGTAAAACGCAGCTTACCTCTGAGCCTACCGAGGTACGGGAATTTGGTAAGTTTAAGGTGCTTCGCTCTGTCCATGAGGTATGGAAAGTCAAAGTTAGTGACGTTGTATCCAATCACAAGATCTGGGTCGGCTTCCTCGATGAAGTCCCTCCAAGCCTGCAACATTTCACCCTCGTCTTCAAAAGATAGTACTTGAGAACCGACGATGTGTGAGCAGCTATTCAACGTAAAGACATTGCGGATAAACGGCTGGTTTTCGCCTTGACGAGTAACCATATTGGCTATCTGAATGACGGGATCAACGTTTGCCTCGGGAAAGATGCCCTTTCGTCCGGCACACTCGATATCGAAACTGAGGATCCGTAATGGAGCGATCTTTTGCCAATCTCCTTCTGGAGCGTGAGAGATGAAGGCATCGTATCTTTTAACATTGGCATTAGCACATAGAGAACGCGGAATGAATACGATCAGACCTCATGGTCAATTCAATCTGACAAGTGGACTTTCTTCCATCCGACACGAGTTTATATCTCCCCGCTGGTATCTCGATCCAGTTCATACCAACAACCTACGGCGCGTCAGTTCACGAGGTACTTCCGGCAAACGGAACGAACCTTCGTATCAATCATGAAGCGAAGTACGTACGGAACATTACTCTCGAATGTAGGGTAGGACTGCCCCAACGGGAAGAAGTCCCGGAACTGACATTCACCCCTTTCAAATAGACGTGATCACCCAGAATCAAAGGTAAGAATGCAGCTCTCAACAATGAAGCGTATACTTATCTCGAACTTTAGGAAGTGACCTAGCTTCTGATGTCATGAGCTTCATGAATGGAATCCAATCGTCTCCCCGGTAGCCCCAAAGAGAGCGCTTCAGAACGATTTCAATTTTGCGGACAAAATGGCCCCCCGAGGCATTCTATTTCGACAGCATTTGTCACCCCATCCGACATCCAAGACAATAGACGTACATTTAGTGCCTCCATGAGCGGGCCTAAATCAGATGCATCGAATCCTCGGGGAACGGGTACGTAGAAATAAGGGGGAAACCCTGTTACGTTTGCCATGATACTGTGACCATCCTGTCAACAAGGTCAGTGTTTCATCTTTCACGATGCGCGGACAATACCTCGGTCACGCCGAACATCCGCAGTATTATATCTCCATTCGTATGGTCCGTGCCCTCCTCAATGTCGATTTGTTGGAATACTATCATAGAGGTGACTGTGAGAAGGTGACAGCAGGATGGTCCACAATAACGCTTACTGATAGTGTCTCTCTTCTCATCAAGGGGCTTTAATGAAGGACGTGGCCAGCAGTTGGCTCCTCCTTCAGACCCTGAGTATAAGTCGAAATTATCACCTCTCCGCCACTGAGCTGAGGATGAAAAGACGTACCAGCACCATTCTGTGACTTGTCCAGTGTGAGCTGTTCCAAGACATCCGCAAATGAGGACTGCTGTGACAGTTGCGAGCCCGATGGGCCAAGCTTTCTTCTCTTCAAAGATGGCGCCGCGTCCGTCCTAGGCCTGACATTAATGTGTCAGTGACGCGCCGATTGGAGTGCAAGGTTAGGTATTGACTTTGCTTGACCGATTTGCTGACCGGCTCCATTCTTGCTTGGCATTGTAAGAATGAGTACGAGTTATCCCGTGAAAGTAGAGCTCGTCGGACAAGTCGAAAGTAGACGTGCGCGGTGAGCACGAAGGGGAGCGCGTAGTGTCGCGTTACGTAACGTCTTTCTCGGCTGTTACGTCATCATATCACGCTTCGACAGATCACTTTGGCATGCCAGTTCCCGACTTTCATAGTCACAGGTCTCAAACGAAAATAACATTACACGAGAAATAGACATCGATCTGTCTATGTTATGAACCCAGAGATAATCCTCACTAGACATAAGGCTACTTGGTGCACACTCAATGTTCGAGGTCCACTGCAGTTGCAGGGAATGCACAAAGTTCCATAAAGAGGTACAGACTCGCAGCACAAAACACGCATGAGTTGCAGGAGATGAGGTCCGCAAGGCAAGTTTGTGCACAAATGGGAATCCAAGGTGAGTATTGCTATGTACAAGAATCCCTTCAGTCTACAGTCTACAGATTAGCATTAACAGCGACGTCATCGCTGTAAAGGCAAAAAAATCCTTTCTTCGGTATACCAAATGCATCGTCTAATTCCAAAGGTATTGAGCCATGGATGCAGTTGTCCAAAACCGTTATGAGTGACGTCAGTCCGCCAGACGAAGTTGCACAGGCTTTGTTTCGCGCAAAGACTGCAGTTTCAGGAGGAGAGGAATAGCTCGGTGCAGATTCGCATAGTATCCGCCGGGCCTTTAACGCTGTGTCCAATGGTGCGGGCGTCCGTGAAGATCTCATAATCATTGCCTCCCTGGATCGCGCCGTCGCTCAGAAATTTGTATAGACCGAGGTATAAACTGACCTCGTAAGTCTTGTCTCCAAAGAAGTGGATCTCGTCGAATCCTTCCTGCTCTACGAAGCGCAGGCAGTATGTCTTATCCCAACCATTCGGAAATACGTCAAAAGATATTTGACCACCAATAGTATATGTGAGTCCATAATCTGCGAACTTCTCTCGCAGGACTTCAACGAAAGCGGCTCGTATTTTATGAATCTGGATCGGTGTCAGAGTAAATCGTGACACGACATATATTGATCACCTTGTCATATGCTGCGAATTCGTTGCGTTCGTCCACGCTACGCGTACCACGGTTCGGTCCCGGTAGCAGATACAGAGGAAATCACTCACGTTGCATTCCGGCCCATAGGGCTCACATTGACCATCCCATTGCGGAATTCAACAAACGTTCCACTGGGAACTGCATGAGCGCGCAAGTCCTGTAAATCAGTCTAAAAATGCAGACCGTTTGATAGGGAGGTCCAAATCCGCGAGGTAGTGAAGGATGAAGTTAACCAGCTTCTTATATCTCTCCTCGCCAATGTAGTTAATGAACGACTGAGAGGCCTGCTTCTTGCCTAGCTTGTATGCAATCAAACCATTTTCTGCGAATCCGAAGTCAAAGAGTTCTAGGGCTTGCGGCACATCAGCAACCGAGGTCTCAGTGGGCTACGAGCAGGTGGAATGTACCATTTTCACCGTGTACAGACAACTGGTCAGTGATCTTGACGAGATCAGAACCTCCGACGAAGCCGATGACGACTTGATCCTTCAGCTTCCGGAGCAGGTCGATCATGTCTGTGGTGGCCGGTTGTCTGAACATACCCTGTAAGATAACGCGCGTCACCCTGCCGGACGAACCTACCTAGGGCGCGTGAGGGTGTCATCGACGTCGAAAAGAACCAGCTTTTTCTGGGGACGATTGGCGAATTCTGCAGAGACCATTTCGTTCGACTTGTTGTATAAGGGAAAGGGACGCAGCGGAACCAAACACGCATTCGGCTAGATCTCATACTAGTCATCATCATCGCGAGCATATCGGTCACTACTAATATTTTACTTCTAGAGCTCATCCACGGCACAAGATGTCCCAGAGATACCATGTCTTCTCACTGCCACTAGACTTGTTTGATACGCTGACACCCCGGAACCTGGTCACCAACCAGACAGCGCGACGCGATCCTTCTCCTCCGCCCGTCGCTACAAAGGAGCAAACGAGTACAAATGCAAGAAGTTGCAATGTTTGTCTAGGCGCTGCTTTTGCGGACGTCGACGATCAACGTTCCCATTTCCGCTCGGATTGGCATCGATACAATGTGAAGATACGTCTCAAGGGCGGAGACCCAGTCTCGGAATCGGTCTTTGCACAACTCGTAGAGGGTGGGTACCGCTGATGTCGGCTTGCTGCACATACTTACACTGTCGGTGATCACAGGGTTGGAGGACTCCCTGTCAGGGTCCGCCTCGGAGGATGAAAGCGCAGATGAATCTGATACAGTGGATACACTAGTCACCAGAGTCAAGCGTAATGTCCTATCTGATATAGCGGAAGAAGGCACGCCAAAGGTTCCCGCCTCCGCCATAATCTGGTTTCACTCGCCGCCCGCTACACAGATTGGCATCTATAGAATGCTCTTCCCATTGGAGACTCCATCCGCAGCCTATTTGTCTGAGCTAAGGGAAATGCAAATGCCGATCGAAGGTGGAAGGAAGTGGGCCATGTTCATGGTCGCAAGTGGCCACTTTGCAGGAGCTATCGTCCGTGTGAGCCGTGCCGCAGAAGAAGAGGCACCAGTCCCTGCGAATGCTAGGAAGAAGCCCCCGAAGCCAAAATCCGAGACTATAGTAATGAAGCACAAGACATTCCATCGATACACCAGTAGGTAGTTATTATGCGATGTTGAGCTTGAGATCTCACTTTTGGCACAGCGCGTCGGAAGCAGGGTGGGTCTCAATCGACCAATGACAACTCCAAAGGCGCGGCGATCAGTGCCGGTGCCATGTTACGTCGGTACGGCGAGCAAGCGCTGCGTGATGTGAGTGGTCTGGTAACCGGTAACGTACATTGATATGAAGCTCCACGCACTAGGACATACGCGGTCTACTACAGGACTGGGCAGAAGACATCAGTGAATGCGAGCGGATATGGATTCGAGCGAGCGTGTCGAATAGGCGTATATTTCTTGACTATGAAGGCTGCGTCATCAATAAAGGTGAGTAGCCCCACCGTATATACATTTCTTATCGATATAAACACATTTACATTACCCGCAGGTGATGACAGACTACGAACATTCCCGTTCCCGACACGGCGACCGGTGAGTCTCTTCGGGTTGCACGTGCTTGTAGCATTTCTTCACTGCCGGATAGACTCAGTCTGAGCTATCGCGGTGTCTTTTAGAGCTCACCCAGGTCAAGATTTCCCACCTTACCGAAGAAGACCTCCATGTACAAGATGAGGCGTTCCTCGCTTCCCTTCCAAAGCCGAAGCCGCAGCCAACGCCCGTTTCGACTACGGATATCGCGAAGCCAAAACCTCAGCGCCTGACGAAAGAAGAGGAGATTTACCGTGAGAAGTGGTCTCGCCTTCTTGATATGATCACGAAGGGTCGCCTCGACCCCTTGAAATCATTCTGGGAACGTGAAGCCGAATCGATCGGCGGTGTCAACGTTGCCATACCAGAATGGACAGGCGACCGACGCGTCTCTCTTTTACAAGTTGCTGCGCAGTCTGGACATGAAGAAATAGTTCGTTGGCTGCTCTACGACTTACGTGCAGATCCAACCATACCGGTTTTAGCTGGTTGGACCAAAGCGGAGGACGCGGGCGGCGAGTCGGATATGTCAGATGTGCCAATTTTACGTCGAACTGCCTACGATTTAGCACGGTCCCGTGCTGTCCGTGATGTACTCCGTCGCTGTGCGGCTGACCATCCTGATTGGTGGGATTGGTTTGGTGCGGCGCGAGTACCTAGCGGCCTTAGCAAGGAAAAAGAGGAGGAGCGTGATGATAAGCGGAAACAAAGGAGAAAGGGCTTGAAGGAAAGAATGCGCGAGCGCGAGACACATGAAATGCTACAGTCAACGGCGGTTGAGGAAGCGTCTGGAGTAATGACACCTGAACCCTCGAAAACTCAGACGGAATCCCGTAGTGGCCCACAAAGGTTGGGAGGTTCCTCTGGCGCTGCTGATGGAGTAATCGGCCTTACTGCAGAGATGAAGGCCAAAGTAGAAAGAGAGAGAAGGGCCCGAGCAGCTGAAGCACGCCTTGCCCTCTTAAGCGGTCAGGGGAGGAGGTAAACCGCACAAGTCACTGCAAGCGGAATGGTGGATGCTTGTTTCGACATCCGTGTGGTTGAGCCTGCCCCTTCACAATGATAGTACCCAGCACTATAGGTTAGGGTCGAAAAGTAAAGCTATGTACCTTGATGCTGTTGAAAAAAGGCTGTAGGCAGCCTCAGTAGTGACTCAACTACTTATATATTAGATATACCTGTAGGCAGCTACAGGGGATCAGTAAGTAGTTTACTGTAAAGAATATATGAACTTACCCTCAGTAGTGACTCAACTACTGAGGGAACAGTACCAAAAGCATAGTACTATGTGCACTCTAAGTGCTTATGTAAGCAAGTAAAAACTCGCACCAATGTATGTATCACACAGGGGTGATTCAAACTCCAACAGATGCACTACTATCAGTGAATGGGACATAATCTAGTTGGGGCCAGTCACAAATCAGTTCATCAGCAAAACAACCCTCCTCTGTACTCTCTGTAGGCTCTGTAATTCTCACTACCTTTCTGTGCAGTGTGCTGTACAGAGGTTACAGAGTAGGGTTGTTTTGCTGACAAGTTGTATCCAGTCCTGATCAACTGCTGGTTCCCTGGTTAGTGTACTACATCATGGAGCTTGTGCTCATTGGAGTAGTGGTCTCCTCGTGTCGCTGTCGTGTGTCGATGTATACAAGCGTGCATGTCCCTCCGTACTCTACCATTGCTGACTAAGCTCTCTGCCAGCAATCCTCTCGTCCTATCCCCTGACTCCCCTACTACATGTGCCCCCTTCAAAAAATGACGACGTCCTTGTCGTCCACTGCTGCTACACCCCACGATTCTTCTTCGTCCTCGGTTGGTTCTTCATGCACTGTGTCCCTTTCTTCGCCCGCCCTCTCACTCTCTCTATCTGATTCTGCTTCGTTTTCCTCTAGCGTCTCTCTTTCTTTGTCTATGCTTTCTTCTTGTAGTTTTCTTGCCATATACTCTTGCTGGTCTGCATAAAGTTGTGTTCCTTCTCTTGGTAAGAAGGCTTGCAGCCGTTGCGCACTGAACTCGCCCGCTATCGGTGTGCCTGTCAGCGCTTCCAACCTATATGAGTTCTTTAGTCGTGCTGTCACCCTGTATGGTTGGGACCACTTAGGTAGTATTTTCCGTTCCGTTTTGAACGTGTAGTCCAGGTCACTGCGGTATACCTGTACTAGTTGTCCTGGTGCGAATATGACCTCCACCTGGTGTCGCTTTAGTGCGTGTCGGTCGAACGCAGACTTCCGCTTGATGGCATGTTTGACTGCCTCGTCGTACCCGTCGAGCCTTTGTTGGGCTGCATATGCCATGTGGATGGCTGCATCTGTTGCTGTTGGCTTTGTTGTGCTGTGAGTCAGTTCCGTGCATTTAGTGTCTACTACCAGCCCCAGTAGCAGTTCTTTCGGGGTGAACTTTAGTGATGGTAGTAGCCGGTTGTTGAGTGCTCGGACTGCATCTTCCAGGTGGTCTGGCCATGACTTAGGAAGTTTGTTCCAATCGTCGTCTGCTGCATTGTCTTCGCCTACGTCTGGGGCGCAAAGTCGCTTGAGCACGTGTAGTAGCAACTTGTTTGTTCCTTCCACCAGTCCGTTGATCCATGGTGAGTATGCCGCAATGACGTGATGAGTGCAAGACCACTTAGCGCAATAGTCCCTGACGACTTCGTTGTTGAAGTGTTTTCCCCCGTCCGTCATGAATACTTCCACTGGTGCGAAGTTGTTGAATATGCTTCCTAAACTGTCGACTGTTGTTTTTGCTGTTCCGGCCATTTTGAACTTTGACACCCAAAGGTGTTGCGAGAACGTGTCGAGGTATAGGCCTAATGTGTGGTACCCACCTTTGCCCGTTGGCATTGATAGGTAGTCTCCCACTAATAGCTCGAATGGATGGCGTCTCGTTATTGGTTCCAGTAGCGCGTTGATCTTGGGTGTTCCAAAGTTCTTACACTTTGCACATTCCTGTATGGCTTTCATTATTGAAACGTCTAATTTTGGAGAGTAAAACTTGTCTGTAATAGCGAGTTTCAGTGCATCTCTGCCCCAGTGTCTGCCTGATTCATGTAGGCGTTTTGCTTCGAGCTGGGCCTCTTCGCGTGTGATGCATTCCACTCTGTGTCGTGGTCTGATACTTGTGCCCCCGTGTATGCACCATAGCTTCCCTTGGTCAATGTGGTATTGGGTTGCCCTGTGTCTGGCTCTACTGCGATCCTTTATGGGGGTATTAGTGTCCGTGTTCCAGATTGCATCGATTACCTCCAAGAATAGCGGTTCTTGTATGAAGCGGTCTCTGAGATTTTGGTTACCCTTCGTGAGGTTGTCGATAGTAAACATATCGTTTACTAGCCCTGACGTTACTTCCGCGTCTGGGTTCACTGTCCATAGTTCATCATCTTCCGTCGTGCGGTCCTTATTGTCCCACTGGCGGCTTAAGCCATCCGCTACGATGTTCAGGTGGCCCGGTACATGCCGCACTGCTACTATATTATGGGCCGTGATTCTGTCTCTCCATCTCGCATGTGTTGTGGAGATTTGCTCGTTCGAGAGGACGTCTTTGAGTGCTTTGCAGTCGGTCTCAATTTCGATTGGGAAGCCCCATATTATGTCTGCAAAGTGGTCTAGTCCGAATTTTAGCGCTGCAAATTCCAGTAAAAACGGCTTGTAGTTTTGTTCAGCTGCTGATGTTCGCTTCGATGCGAAGGCTATTGGGACTGTTCGGTTTACCATTTTGCCATTGGGCGCTTGTATCTTGATCTTCTGCGTTAGTACCGCTCCGAATCCTTCCTGGCACCCATCCGTTGTTACTATGAATGGTGTACCATCGTATCGCGGTGCATGGAGGGTCAGTTGACTTGTCAGTGCAATCTTTAGCTTTAGGAACGCCTCCATGTGGCGCTGTTCCCATTTATCTGTTAACTTGTAGTTAGTCATTGCCCGACGGTATGTAGACTTCGAAATTGGTTTTGGAACCTTCACGCCTTTGATGAGGTCGCGTAAGGGACCTTCAATTTTTGCATATCCTTTTATGAGGTCTCTAAAGTGCCCGGCGAGTCCTAAAAACGACATTAGGTTCAGCGCTGTTTCCGGCTGTTTCCAGTCGACTATTGCTGCCAGTTTTGCGATATCTGGTTGGACTCCTTTCGGTCCTACCGTAGCTCCTGCGAACGTCGTTTCTGTCATAAAGAGCTGACATTTCGTTGGCAAAAGCGACAGATTGTGCTGTCTGCATCGTGTAAGGATTCGTCGTAGTTTGGCTAGCATACCTTTGAACGTATCGTCTCCACATGCGCCATCATCTACGAAGAGTTCCATAGTGTCGTCTGTCATGATATCATGCAGGCAACGAGTTACCGTTGTGGAGAACACCGTTGGGGCTCCCGTCCATCCCATTGCCATGCGTTTGTACCATAAGTAGCCTCTTCCATCCACAAAGAAGGTGAAATACGGGCGCCACTTCTCTGGTATTTCGATAGCGTAGAATCCTGATGCAAAATCAAAGACTGATACGTACTTATGGCCACTTAGGCGTTGTTGTTTCGCTCTGATATCTCCTTGAAACATTGGGGGTATTTGCATAGCTTTGTTTAGTTCCGCGAAGTTTTGCGTTACCCTCCATTTTGGTGTTTCATTTGGGGTCCTCGTCCCTTTTTCCTCCATCTCGGCTGTATCAGCCTGTACCTGGAATGGGGGAGGTATGTTTGCCTCTTGGCATTGTTTGTTCAGCGCCTGCTGTATGTCCTCTAGTGTTAGACCGTTGCTGTTGTCGTGTGTCTTTTGCGTGAGTACTGTCGGCGCGACATGCTTGATGCGTGGTATGTCTGCCTGCTCTATGAGATCAGCTTCCAGCATCTGGTCTACCCACTTATTCATGAACTGGCGTTGGGGCAGGTTCATCGGTCATTGGTGTACTGTGGTACAGAACATTGTGTCGTGTGGGATGTTGAGGTCGACTTGTGCCCCTGGTATCGGCAGTACCTCGCTGAGCGAGCATGCGAATACATCTGCAAATTCCGTCAGTAGTTTGATGACCTCTTCCCGTTCACTCGCCGTTAGATCTTCTCCGATCTTGACGTTTTTTATGATGTACTCGACGTGTTCCATTTTGAATGGCTCTGTTTGTCGCGTGAATATGCTGGGCCATTCTGTCGTCCCTTCGGCGCTTGCCTCTGTTGGTTCGCGCGTTGTTCCATTACACATTGCGTCTGTGTGTGGGGGCGATTCCTTGATGCTGTGGTTGTGCAGCATTGTTGTTGTGACGTCGTCTGCTATGGTCACCTCGTCTGTTGAGTAATCGTGTACTGCTCTAAAGGCTTTCAGTAGTGGTTTTCCGAACAGGAAGGACCAACCGCCTGTGCTGTTGAATACTTCGAAGGTTCCCATAGCCTCAACTCCTTTTATGTTAATCGTTCCCGTCCATGTTGCTTCGGATGGAACCACGGTGCCATTGGCCATGCGGAGCGCTTGGGTTGACGGTTGCCAACCTTTCAGGTTGTGCTTGATCTCGTTGAACGTTGATGATGCCATTGCGCCTGTCATAGCTCCATCGTTGAACAATGCGTGGACACGTGTCTCCGTGCCGTCTGGGCTTTTTAGTACGATCGGGTGCGTGAATGGGACAGTTTTGTTTGAGGTATTCGGTGCCTGGTTCCATGTTCCGTATGTCGCCGAGTATAGATCGATAGTATGCGACTCTGTGCGATTTACATGAGAACTGGGTGATGCTACCATAGATACGTTGGTCGTTTGGGTCGTTGTGCTGTCCTTCACAGCGACCCGATCTCATTTCCCTGATCGTCTAAGCCCACCAGTCTGACGTTCTGCGCCGTGCTCCTGTTGAAGGGGCCTAGAGTTCTGTTGCACAGAGCTCGCCATGCGGTTTCATTACGGCTCAGCCTCGTTGGGTCTCCCTCTGGAATTGGGCAGTTCCTGCTCCCGTGCCTGTGTGTGCCGCACCTGAAGCACTCGCCTGAGCACACTGCCACTGTCCTGGGTCTGAATGGGTATGGCGTGCGTTCATCGATTCGAGCCATCTCTCCGTGCTTTGCGGTCCACGCAGTGAGCTGTGCCACGTATGTTTTACGTCCTTCATCATCCGCTTGTTGGTGGGGGAACTGCTCCAGCGCCCTTCGTACTGTATCTTTGAGTTCCTCTGACGGGGGTGTATACGGTGTGCTGCGTCTGGGGGACTGTTGGAGTACAAACTTGGTGGCAGAAGGGGCGCGTGGAGTTCCGGGTGTTGGACGGGACGTTGTGACCTGTCCTATCGTGAGCCTTTGTAGCTGCGCTGTCAGGTCCGCTGTCGTTGCTTGTTTCGCCACCTCCACCCTCTGTAGTAGCTTCTGGTCCCGTGCTTCCTCGTTCTTCTTCCTCTCCTCTATGTCCTCTTTTTCCTGCTTCAACCTCGCCGTATTTAGATCTTTCACCGCCTTTATGAACGTACTCCAGCTTGTATACTCGTCGTCTAGTTGCTTTCTTACTGCTTTCGGCAGTTGCTTTTTTACCTGCCATATTAGCGTTGAGCCTGTCTCTATGCCCGCTAACATTGCTAGTTCCCAAGCTTCCTCTGCCCACTTTACGTGCGACCAAACCTTTTGCCTTCCTATCATCTTTGTTGTTCCCACGTCCTCCTCTAGCATCCTGTGTGCGAGTAGTTCCGCTTGGTACTCCTCCGAGGTCTGTGTTGCGCTCTCGATAGGTGGCCACCTGGCCTTGAACGCCTTCGTGAAGTCGTCCCATACTGTTAGCTGCGTTCCAGTTAAGCCTTGATACCACTTTTCCGCAGGTGAGCCCATCCCCAGGTAGTTTGATAGCGCGTCTATTTTCTGCGTGTCTGTGGCCGTTGGGTTTGAGAACAGGATACTTCTATTAAACGCCTTCAGGAAGTCACTGGCGTTTTCGGCCGTTGTCCTGTCTCCGTAGAACAGGGGTACTACCTCTGCCATGGTTCTCACACGTGACGGTGCTGGGGGTACTAATGAGGCTGGGGGTGCAGGTTGTGTTGGTAGCGGTTGTTGTGTTAGGGCTGGTGGTGCTACCGAGATTGGCGGGGTCGGTAATGTCAGTGCCGGTGGGTTTATGTGTAGTGGCGTGTGTAGTGGGGCAGCTGTTGGTGTTGTGTATGCTCGTTCCCTTCTGTTGCCCGGGGCTGCAGACGTTAATGGTCTGGATGGTATTACTGGAGGGTAGGCTCTTTGGTATGCGTCTGCCTCCGGTTCGGGTGACGCTACCCTGGATGGCGGGAGTCCTCGTGTTGACGCGAAGTCAGAGGGTGACTGGGCTGGGGAGTGTGGTTCTGACGGAAAGACGTACTCGCTGTCCGTTGGTGTTGTACCCAGTGGTGACGGGGCTGTTGGGGGAGTGCTGGGGTTGCTTGACCGGAAACACCCTTTTCCGTCTCTGGGGGGGAGTTTGCGCGACAGTTTGGTTGGTTCTAGTGTGCATCTACGTGCTTTTATTTCTTTTGGCATGTGTATACCGTGCGTTATCAGTGAGCTCGGTTGGTAGTGGTGATTCGGCGGTTCGGTGGTGTATGGTGATGTGGTAATGCGGTGATACGGTGATGGTTTGATGCGAATCCACTTCGTCACCACGATGGAGTAGTGGTCTCCTCGTGTCGCTGTCGTGTGTCGATGTATACAAGCGTGCATGTCCCTCCATACTCTACCGTTGCTGACTAAGCTCTCTGCCGGCAATCCTCTCGTCCTATCCCCTGACTCCCCTACTACATCGTGTGTCACCTAGAACCACATGTAGGTGGTATTCCCTGCAGTGGGTGCTGCTGACTTGAGACTTGAAGGTACTGATAAGAGATTACAACCTATGCCTGACATCACATTGACTCTCACCTCTTCAAGTCTCTCATCTGTGAACAGGGTCACTGCACCCTCAAGTCACCTACATCAGCAAACTAACCCTCACCCTTACAAAATGTCTTTGTGCACCACACAACCACATTTGCTTCTGTCCTCACAAAAATTGATGCAGAAGCTGACATTATCATAAAGATTGCACCATCAAAATTTCAAGCTACATTTAGATGTCAATTGTTGAGATTCCTTGCCCCTATTTCTCTGGGCAGACCTAGCCAGTTAGGTACCTTGCTGTCAAAAGCTGGCCAGTTCTGTCCAGTTCTGTCCAGTTCTGGCTAGGGTAAGGGCTGTTTTGCTGATGTATGTATATGACATTCCATCTCTTGCAGATGATGGTTTGAACTACCAGATGTGGAAGTTCCAAGTCAAGAAAGTACTAGAGATTTGAGGACTATGGGAGGTTGTGGGTGGAAGTAATACCACACCTCCAGATGCATCAGGAAAATCAATTTGCTACATAGCATAGTGCATCAGGTACATTGTGATGTATAGATACTGAAGTGCTATGTATGTAGACTCAAGGGCTGTAGGCAGCCTCAGTAGTGACTCAACTACTGAATATATTGAAGTACCTGTAGGCAGCTACAGGTTATCAGTAAGTAGTCTACTGTAAAGAATATATAGACTTACCCTCAGTAGTGACTCAACTACTGAGGGAACAGTACTGAAATGTACTCTAAGTGCACACTCTAAGTGCTTATGTAATCAACCAAAAAGCACACCAAAAATAAGTATCACACAGGGGTGATTCAATCTCCAACAATGTAATCTCAGGCACATGCTCTGTAGTGACCTGTAGCTGTCACTGCATGACATCAGCAAAACACCCTTTTTGGGACAGTGTCACAGTGGCTACAGTGTCACACAGCAGCACAGGGCAAACTTACAGACTACACAGCACTTCAATTAGAGCCTATACTGCTGTACTAATTATATAGACTTATTGTTTAGCCCATGTATATCCTGATTGAAATAAATTTGTACTCTAACTCATGGTGTTTTACAGTTTTTTGGTCACTGTACAGTTGGGGACCTATCTGTGGCACTGTGGCAACTGTGGGTGGCTGTGGGTGGCTGTACAGCCCTGCACAGTAAATCAGTGATTTACTGATGGACATGAAGTACTATGTAGTTCTGTTAGTGTCCACAGACAGCTTAGTAGCACACTGTAGACATTGTAGCATCCTATCATGGTACAAAGTGCTCTCAGAATAGCTCAGACTATGTAGACAATCACTTGCTTGCATCCATCTAGGGCAATTGCTCCTTGTCCTGCATCAAGAAAATTACCAGATCCTTAAGCATAATGCATGCTGAAGAGACAACTGACTACTCTAAAGAGAAAAACATATCTAAATCGATGTATGAATTGACATAGAAAGTTTCACTGCTATAAAGGCTACATAGACCTACCTAGGTAAGTTTTTTTTTCCTGATGTGTGAACAACCACCCAGATGAATATGCTGAGTGGTTGATGAAAGACAATGAGGCATGTGCTCAAATTACCCTGACACTCAAGGACAAGCCATTGAGTGGAGTTATGTATGCTACTTCAGCAGCTGAGACTTGGAAGAAGCTCAGCAAATGCTATGAAGGCAAGGGGAAGCAGACAATAGCATGTCTTATACATCAGCAAAACAACCCTTGTCCTGTAAGAGGTATATAGACCTGGACAGACACTACAGAAAGGTACCTAGTAATATAGAGCTGTACAGAGAAATAGGGGAACAAGATCTCAACAATTTGCATCTAAATGTAGGCTAAACTTTTTATGGGACAATCAGCATGTAGGTGACAGCTTCCAGGCCCATTTTCATGCATCTTATTTAAACTTTATTGGCTTAAAAATTTTGCTAAGTGATTAAAGTAATATATTCCCACAAGTTGGATTAGTTACCAGACTTTGTTATTACTATTGCATCTTCACACACTTAGATGCTGTTTGGACATTGAATGAAACTTGATTCAAAATTCAAAAATTCAGAATCCAGTCATCACATGACCACACAGCATGTGATAAGGTGATTACTAACCAAGTGGTTGCTGGCATGTCTTGATGATACCACTATGTCCCACTCCTCATTGGTGCAATCTAATCACTCCTTGCATTCATGAGGGCCTGCTGATATTTCCAATGTAGAAAAATCCAACCCCAGGAAGATTCCTGCAAAGTGGACAGAGGAGGAAGAACACACCCTTGTGCTTTTTTGCAAGAAAGTGTGGCTGCAGCTGGAGATGGGCTGAATTTTTCCAAGAGATACTTCAACAGTGCTTCTCAGCACTTAAAGGACAAGTTTCCAAATCAACATGGTGGCAAGAAGACTGGCAACATGTGCTCATCAAAGTGGACCAGTGTGCATACTCCTGGTGCTTATCTATGTGCCACACATATTCTAACAAAATACCACAGCTAAAGGAAGAGTATTTTGCAGTTGTAGACCTTAAGAAAGCATTGGGCTTTATGTGGAATGATGAACATGGTGCTGGGATGTCTAGCCATGATATGGTCTGGAAGGAATATGTCACAGTATGGTACTATGATATGCATGGGTAGTTAAATTCTGATCCACAGTGTAGATGCATAGATGTGCAGCCCACTTCAGGAATAAGGGTTTTCATCTATTTCAGCTCCTGGAAGAGATGATGCCATCACACACCAAAGGCTCCTATGTTTTCTGTCTGGGCAACAATCACCCCAGGCCAGCTTGGACTGCTACATCAGAAGCAAGCATGCCAATTCAGCCCAGCATCATGCCTTCTTTGTCTTCTGCACCACAGCCCATTGTAGCCAGCACTTTCCCACCCCCCATGTCTCTGTCCTCACCATCTGCACCACCATCTGTGCCATCCACTTTTCTGTTGCCTTCCTCAGACTCATCATCACTTGTGACAAGTGTTAGTTGGGGGAAGCACAAGTCCAGCGACATATCTGGTGCTGTGTCTGTCATAAGTACTACCATTTCAGAAGAAACCTGGAAGTGTGCCCATGGCCCCTCAGCTGCCATCACTGCACAACTGGAGCATGCAGGAGCGATGAAGAGTATGTTGGGTAATCTTGAATCAATGTCAAAGGCATTTGCCAAATCAGGTATTACTACGAACACTGATATCTATATGGATGCCATGGCAAAACTCAATGGGCACATCCATGATGTATCGATGGATGACTTCTGTCATGATCATGCAGGTCCACCTCACCCTGGTCCACCCAAGGTCCAATGTGCATGTGAAAACTCCAGAGTGTGTGGGAAAACTCTGGAGTACACAGGAAAACTCTGGAGTGCATGGGAAAACTCCAGAGGTGTATGGGAAGAACTCTGGTTCAGGGTGGAGTCATGAGAACTTTCTCTTGCAGCCTTGTTCTATGTTTAGCTTAGTTTTAACCTTCATTTGCTTGTTTACTAATACTTGGTATTTGTCAGACCTGTGTCTGTCCTCCAGCAGACCAGTCTCTGGACTTAAACTCCTTAGTCACTCCTTGGTAATACTCGTACATAGCCATTGGTTAGGATTACCAACACTACTGGAACTCTGGTAGTTGCCCTTCTGGACTTGTAGTATATATACCTACCTGGCTCTGTACTGTAGCCCTCAGTCTAGTAATCAACTTAACACCCGAACACTTGTCTGACACCTGAGGACTTCAGTCCTAAACTCCTGGACTGTCTGTCTGGTACCCTGGTGTCTACACTCCTTGACCCCCTGGCATACCTGGACTTGTCCAAGGGCACAGCACATAAGCTGAGGCCAATTGGGTAGTGTCCCCCCTTGTCCATCTTTCTGTCCCCTAGATATGGATTGTTCCAGAACTCTGGAGTTCAAACTCCAACTCAAACCCCCTTCAGAGCTCTTGGACTTTCAATCTCCACTCTTGGACTTCTGGTCAGGAAATGTGTTTAACAGGAACTGATAAAAGCAGAATAAGTTCAGAGCTTATGGAATGGATGAAAGTGTGATAAGTTTGCAGAGTATTCTAAGTACAAACTATCATTAGGTGGATGGTATGTGAGTGGTATTAAAAAAAAAAGATTGAGTGCAGTAGTATCAAGAGGGATCCTGTCACCGGAAGGTAAAGAGGTCATTGAATTCGTCTTCTCCAACTGACTCCAGAGCGCTTGCTGTGGGGGCCATCACCTTCTTCACAAACTTCTGAGTATCCTCTATGATCAATTCAAACTGTTCATTGGACAATTCTTTGATGGGCTCCAGGTAGCGCCTTGTCATTGTGCCCCAGACAACTTTGCTGAACTCGAATTGGCCCCCTTTTGGGATAACAGTGGTCCATACATCACCTGGCTGGGTCATTTTGAATGACATACAGTGGCTCAAAAAAGTGTCCCAATGTTGGGTCATTTTGCAAAGATCTCTTATTTGTGACTGGACTACTGAGAATCAGTTCATGGGCCTGCAGAGTGTCTGAAAGTACTTGGTCTTGGCATTCCAAAACTGTTTTTGTCATATGATTTGGTTTCCATGGTGACAAGATATGATCATTTCAAAATGACAGCTCATTGGGACACTTTTTTGAGCAGTGATTCTAAATGATAGTTTTAGTATTTAGTGTGTCCTCCCTTTGCCTTTATCACTGCTTCTAGTCTCCTAGGCATGCTTTCTATTAGTCCCTGACACTGGTCCACCTCTATCTTGTTCCACTCCACTTCAATCCTCTCCCAAAGCTCCCAAACCCCCTTTGCTGGTGCTTTATAGCTATTGAGCTTCTTTTTCAGGATTTCCCATAGATGTTCAATGGGATTAAGGTCTGGAGACTGTGCTGGCCTGTCTAGTACCTTGATATCTTGAGAGTCAAGCCAGTTCTGGACCCTTTTGGAGGAGTGCTTGGGGTCATTATCTTGTTGAAAGATAATGCTCTCCCTGGGAATACCAGAATACTCCATGCTGGGAAGCAGATTCCCCTCCAGAATAGAAACATACTGCTCAGCATCCATCCTCCCCTCAACCTCTGCAAGTATCCCCACTCCATTCCAACTCATACAACCCCATACCATCAAGGAACCCCCTCCAAACTTCACTGTCCCTTGCACTTCTTTATCCTGCAAAGGCTCACCTGCCATTTTCCACACATACTTCCTTCCATCTGACCCAATCCTATTAATCTTGGTCTCATCTGACCAAATAACTCTTGTCCAGTCCTCCACAGTCCAGTTTTGATGCTTGAGTGCAAAGGCTAGCCTCCTTCTTCTATGCTTGATAGACAAGAGTGGCTTCTTCTTCTTGACTATGGCCTTCATAGATGCAGCCTTAAGGACATTCCAAACTGTTTGTAGAGAGATAGGATGGGAGAGAGCAGAGTTGATAAGATGAGTAGCTTGGACAGCATTTTCTGCTCTTCCAGTAGTAATACTGGATATAATCCTTCTTCTATCAGTAGAGGAGAGCTTGGAAGGACATCCTAGTTTAGTGTTTTCCTTCTCTGGTTGGACTTCTCTGATGACCCTGGCCACAGTAGGCTTCCCTAGACCAGTTTTAGAGGCTATTTTGCAACTAGAGAGACCAGATTCAGAGAGAGAAAGGATATTTGCTCTAACAGAGTCAGGAATAGGCTTCATGGTATGGTAGGGAAGCCAGATTGATGGGCATACTATTTATACTGATCAGAATGATGTAATTTACATAACTACACAGGGCTGAAACACAGCATCCATCAGAAGCTGTCAAATTCCAGTGCTATTACTAAATGATTATTTACAAAATCTAGGGTCAAAAAAGTGTCCCAATGAGCTGTCATTTTGAAATGATCATATCTTGTCACCATGGAAACCAAATCATATGACAAAAACAGTTTTGGAATGCCAAGACCAAGTACTTTCAGACACTCTGCAGGCCCATGAACTGATTCTCAGTAGTCCAGTCACAAATAAGAGATCTTTGCAAAATGACCCAACATTGGGACACTTTTTTGAGCCACTGTATGACCTTCAGTGACAAGTGACAGAGTTCAGCATACCTGAGAAAAGTGACATGACAAGATCAGCACTGTACACCTGAGCAAAATGATAAGAAAATAAATACAGCAGCAAATGCAAGCATGAGGGCTGTACATGGGCTGGAGAAGTCATTGTACAGGGCTGAGATGTCAGCATGGCCTTGGATGAAGTTGAAATGATGCACAAATGTCTGAAGAATGAACGGCGCTTGCCAGAGGCCTGTCCATGTCTATGGAATGTCACTAATCATAAAAATAAAATAAAATAAGAGGTGCATACCTTGTTGTCAGTCCCCCTGTTCTGACCGAACAAAAACCAGTTCTTCTTCAGCATCGCATCAGCAAACTTCATATGTGGTGTCAAATCTTCAAAATCTACATCATGAGCAAAGAAGGTGGTGATTACTGCTATGCATCAGCAAAACCACCCCCTCTATACAGGTCTGTATAGTACAGACCTGTACAGACCACAGACCCACAGACAGGTCCCCCCCTGTACAGATCTGTACAGACCTACCCCAGATTGTTTCAGTACTACAGGTTCTCACCACTCACATATGTTGTAGTTGACCAATAATTGAATCATATTATCATAAGCTACCTAAATTACATGTCAAGGTACAAGGATATACATATCTATGTATACTAAGTGGTCACTTATTACTATTAGTAGGGAGAAGGTACCCACCATAAGGGTGGTGAGGGAGGGACAATGGTGAAGATGATGGTGAGGAAGAGGGATGGTGGTGGTAGTGGAAAGAGATGCAGTGTGGGAGTGAGCTGGGTTTAAATATCCTTTTCTGCTTACCTCAGCAACTTTTGAAGCCAGCTGTGTGGGTTGTGTGGCACACCTCTATAAATTTCAAACTCAGATTCAAACTCCGCCAAAAAAGAAAGTTGTAGCCTATGATCACAGGACCATGGGAATATTTTTACCTTAGTAATATCTCCTTTTTTGGGTGAGATATTCACAAAGTTCTTGTGGAGTCCCAGTTTGCAAAAATAAAAAGTGGCTGTACAGTTATGATGTCATGATCATGTCAGTATGATTATCTCATCAATATGTCTATTTTTGGATGAGATATGGGCAAATCAAAGTTTAGATCTGTGGTGTCTGTGGGTCTGTGGAGTCTGTAGAGTCTGTAGGGTCTGTAGGGGTCTGTAGGGTCTGTAGGGGTCTGTGGAAAATCTGTACCATCTGTGGGTCTGTGCCTCTGTACCAAACCCAGGGTTTTGCTGATGGAGAGTTGGTACTAGGCTGACAGTAGATGGGGAGGCTGGTCAAAGACTGCAGAGGAGGTGAACTAAGATGATATTTGTACTGAAGAACCACCGCTGAGTGCAGTGGGCTTATATACAGTACATGCACCATCAAGGTGGTACAGTATTGGAACGTTGGAACTAACATACAGAGTACAGTAAAATTTCAAGGGGCAGAGATGTCAGAAAACTTCAGTCAGAGTATGAGTGCAGACAGTGGAGGTGAGGGACAGGATAAAGGAAAAGTATCTAAAAGGAATAGTATGGAATGGAGTACCTTCAGAGTGCTCACTGACAGCCAATCAGACCATAGGCCAAAAGCCTAAAGAGGAAGCAACCCTGTGCCATACCATGTGGTGCAGCCAGCTGTGCTGTGCCTAGGCTGGACCATCAACCCAAAAGGAAGCCAACCCCTGAGACCCAAGAGAGAGTTGCCTGACCAAGAGGCAGTGGTCATGTGGCACTACCAAAGAGACTGACAGCTCCAACAGAAGGTGAGGCGGAAGAACACCAGATGGGTGCTAGAGCAAGTGGATGGGGGTGGAGCAGAGCAGAGAGGGACCAGTGACATGGAGAGGGGTTCATAAGGGTCTGTGAAGGTGCAGGGTGGGCTAGAACAGAGGCATGGGCATGACACTGTGGGTGACTGGTTCATAACCTTATTATTACCTGTGCCATCATCCACTATCTTCCCAGGACCATCCACCTTTGTATACTCCATACCAGTCAAGACTAGTACTCTTTACACTAGACATATACATTTTAGTAAGACAATAGAACAGTACTGTATTCTCATGAGCTGGCCAAAGCAATACAAAGGACATGCATTAAGTTAAGCTTGCACACATTATTGGTTTGATTATCATCTGACTCTGTTCTTCTAGGTCATTGTACCATCCTCCCATTGTCTGCAAACAATAGTGACCCTAACCATCATGTGCTTCAATCTACTTTGGTTTGTACTCCCCTCCACTGCATTTACTACTTGCTGATTACTTCCTGTTCACACTACAAGACACTCCTATTACCAAATGGTGCCTCCTGTTTGTCTCAATCATGCTGCCTTTAATGACATGGCCTTCACTCTTTTAGAGCAGTATGTGCAGGGTAAGATCTCTCAAACACTTGCTCTGACTAACATAGATGTAGAGCTTACTGTCGTGGGAATTCACTTCAACCTCATCGGGGTTATCCTTATGAATCCTACAGAGGGACAGTGTGTTCTCCTTGTCAGTATGACATCCAGGAGGACATTCTTTGGTTGTCTCAAGTCTGTTGTCAGGCTTGAAAGGTCTTATGTGGTTGTATTGGTCTCTCCAGTTGAAGAAGGATATGGATTTTTCATTCCCATTCCCTGCAACATCTACCTCTCCCTCTTGTCATTCATTCTTCCAAGGTTGTGACAGATCCAGTACCAGTTACTATCATCTGGGCTATCTGATTGCATTCATGATGATTTTGAGACACTTCTCCCTGCTCTTATGGGAGAGGATGGTCCCCCACCTTCCTCACACCCTGCTGAAGACTAGCTGTCAATGTAGCACCCCTTTTGAGAGGTGGAAGAGGGGGGAAAATGTGAAATCCTAATGCCCTGACACCTCTGGAGACCCCCAACATCTGGCCCCTGGCACAATCCCCCACCATCCTTTATTTGGAATCACTGTGCCTTGACCTGTCACATCGAGATCTGCACAGTCATACCCCTTACTCAGCAAATGACCAATACTCTGACTTGTTCTCTTGGCATGTTGTTCATCCATTCCTTTTATGACTCATGTTTATTTCACATCACTTATTGATAATCCTTGTCATGCTTACCACTGTGTTTACCAATCACTTACTGTCCTTACCAAGCCTTACTGATCATCACCAATCCTTTACCAATTGCTTACTGATCCTTTACCAATCACTGACAGAGTGTTGCTTCACATTTGCCAAAGGCTATGCTCTGGTCTTGTATATAAACCCTGTAGTACCAGACATCAAAGGACAGCTCAGAATATACATCATTCATACTTACTTCCAGGAAACTATCCTCCTGCAATATATCTTCATCTTCCATCACTTTTGAAGCCCCTCTATCATCATCTTCAGTCTTCCAGTGGTTGAGGCTCCCTTAAGGGTCTATCCACTGATTTTCCTTTGCTCCAGGTCATCCTCAGGCTCTCAGGAGCCTATTGTCTTCATCTCCCTTTGTCTCCCAGCTCCCTCTTTGTCCAGACTGCCCACCTCCCTCTGCACTAGCTGCATGGAACCCCTCCCCCTTCACTTTTATAGGTCCTTCAAGCAGAAGACCACTGAGGAAAACCACCACTCATATCTTCTGTCTTTGTGTTGGGTTTTTGGTTGTTTTTGCCATTGATCCCCATGTCAACTCACAACACCTTCTGTGGACACTTGTCCTGCATATGCCCCACTTCTTTGCACTTGTAGCACTTGACTGTTGACTTGTCCTTCCCTTTCCCTTTTGACTTTGACTTCACACCAGAAGTTGTTGCCACAAGGACACTATGTGCTTGCAAGCCCTGGTGAGTTCTCTCCTCTATGAGAACCTGAGAACATCAGCAAGATGGCAAAAGTTCTGATGGTCTGAAAAAATCTGATGGCAGTTCTGATGGTCTGAAAAAGTCTGAGAAGATCTGACAGTCTGAAAGTTTCTGAGAATTTCTGATTTCAGAATTCTTCAGACTTTTTCAGAACTTTCCAGAACTTTCCAGAACTTTTCAGACCACCAGATCTTCCCAGACCATCAGAACTTTTGCCATCTTGCTGATGAAATCACCCCATCAATTGTCAACTTGTCATTTGTTGACATGAGAATGGTCCAAATGGTTGAGTATGATTGTGGTAGTGAGATGACCATGGCTATTGTGACAAGACTCTCTTTGAGAGGCTGTCCTAGTGAGCTCAGAATGAGCAACTTCTGCCACATCACATTCAGTTGTGTCTCCATCAGGGTATCTTCTACCAGAGTGCCATGAAACAGTTCTCCTACATCAGCAAAACAACCCTTTTCCCCACAAAATGTCTTTACACACCACACAACTACATTTACATCTATCATCACATCAGTAAATTTACATGCATCTAATTTTGACTTAATTGGAGCTTATTTATGCTTACTCGGCTTATGGCACCTTGTAAGATGCATACATCCTTGAAGTCAAAAAGATGCCTACAGCACCAGTTTTTGCCAACCCACTGAGCTTACCAGTCTAAACTATGATTTCAGGCTAAGTTGGTCAGAACAAAAAGCTTGTAAGATAAAAAAAGCATGCATTGCTGAAATAGTACATGGTAACATAGTAATGGTAGACCAATTATGAAGCTAGTTCAAAAGCATGATCAGCAAAACAGTTGACATAAAAACTGCAGTATATGTCTAAAGAATTATGAGGGTTAATATACAATGGTACTCATTCCTGCCTGAAGATGGGAAGTAGATGCACATTGTGGACAATACTGTCAATGTGAATAACAGAATGATTTTTTGTACCATCCTCAACAAAAGACAGCTTCACCATCCACATCCCTGTCAGCTCATCGGGTTCATCTGCTATGCGATCAAACCAATGTATGAGGGCACAGGGATAACTGTAATCATTGGTGTAAACAAATGAGAAGAAAGAAAGGACCCGAGCAACCTCCATACTTAGTGTTCTGTTGGCTGTATTGTCCATGCTCACAAATATTGTGTTGTATCATGCTGGGCCATGGTGCCATGTCAGAATTGCATGAATCATTTCATGTTGCATACTACCAATTCCACTTGGATCACTTGGTGACATGAAGGTGGCAGTAGCTGAGTGAAAAACTTTGAGGGGTCCGGTGAACACAGGAAGACAGTGAGGAAGGGATGGAGATGAGATGGGTTCATGGTGTAGCTGTTCATATAAAAATTGACCAATAAGCCTTGACAGTGTTGGAATACCAAGCTTGATAGCAAGTGTGGGAATGCTCCTTGTGTGGACATGAGCTTGAAAGAAAATTAAAAACCATGAGAGCTACATAGATAGAGATGGCACATACCATGGCATAGAGCCAGCTTCACATCTGAATGAGTGAGCATGGGCCACTCATCCACAATACCAGCACACTCATCCTCATCCTCCCCATCATTGAGGCCTTGGGTTGTGCTGCTCATCTCCCTGTTGGATGAGAGAACAGTATCATGTTGCAGATCTGAAAGCATTGTTATTTAGTCAATCAACAGAGGAAACTCAGTATTACCTTGTGAAGAGACAGAGTCTCTTGGATGTGACAATGGCAGCATCCCATGAGCCTCATAGTCAGCACAAGCAGTGGCCAATTGGGTAAGGCATTGGTTAGTCTGTAGCATCTGACCAAGTGCATTGCATTTGCTTGACTGCTGCCATGGCTTCTTGACTGCTATGATGTGCTTTGATTCCATAATTGACATGCATAAACCATTTGGTGCACCAAAGAGATGGATTAGGGCACCATAATGGACTAGAGAATGTTGATGAGGGAGGGAGAATCCATCAACATGCACTCTAGTGCCATCTTGAGGTCACTGAGTGTGTCTTCAGTGATGAAATTCTGTCAAATGATGTAGCAGAACTCCAAGAAAGTGCAAAATGTCTGCACAATGTCACACAGATCATGCCCCTCGAACGCAGGTAGATACACCCAAGGGTACCCAACAATATGAGACAGGGCAAGGATGGGAATGGAAAGCTCACCTTCATCAATGCTTTTGAGTCATCGCCTGTCCACTGTGAAAACCCCCACCCATCAGGAAATCTCCATAGTCCTGGAAATGGTGGTGCAGTGGCAATACTGGTAAGTGATGGTATGTCAATCAAGATGATCATTGGACAGTATTGAACTTACCAATGGTCAATATCTGCCAACCATTCCTTCGCACCAGCTTTCCCATACATGAGTTCTAAATATTTACCTACCCACTCCATGAGATGATCCTTGAAACCACCTTTTATCAGCTGATGGAGAATGTCCAGCACCAGGAGTTGCCAGATGTCAGCATGGGGGAAATCTTCAGTGAAGGGCTAAATGCAAGCTATTGACATCATTAGAAAATTGAGACTGATCTTACCACAACATTGGCATTGATGCCCCATTTGTCCCAAGCAGCACTTGCTTGTAGTTCCTTGATCAGTGCTCTCATCAGTTGTGCCATGCATGGAGGCCTGCCTGCATCCAGGTCATTGGGAGACACAGTACATCTTGGATAAAACAAGTTAGTTCAGGTAACATAGATGCACCAGTACAAACCTGCCACACCAATTCTGGACAATTCTGGATATCAGAACTTGCTCTGGATAGTCAGCAATATACGGGCCAATACTGCAGATGATGTGATGAAAATGGCCATCAGGGCACTTCATCACCTGTGGGACTGTCATGCAAGCCTTGAGCAAACCTAGAATCTTTGACATCGCAATGTGGAAGTGCTGCTTTTTGAAGTGCCAGAACATGGGGTCATCTGTGTATTTCTTCACTGCTGGGAAAATCCCAGTGAGTATGTGTAATGAGAGGGAAAACTTCTGCTACCTTTGGGGATCACAAGGAATGCAAGAAGCTCGACACCACTGTGGTGAGCATGCTGCACATTGTTGTGAATGTTACCAACAGAAAGGTATACCAGCCAGTAGTCGTTCTGTTCGGTTGCTACCGAGACCATTGTCTTGTCACTCCCAAGAATGGTTGGGACAAAAGTTGCCCCATGCATTGATGGATCTCTAGCAATTGTGTCCTAGTGTAGGCACTTCAGTGGTGGATGTGGGGCAAGAAAAAGGAAACATACTGCTTGTGACCATGCCCAGTCTCCTGACATGAAGTGTTCAAACCTTCACTTGCTGTCACCTGTTGTAAAATCCTGGTATGGGCTGTAGTCAAATTCACCATGAAGTTCTGAGTTAGCAAGTATGTTTTCTACCAAGGAAAGGGGATCATGGAACCAGTATCCATATGCCTCATCCATCCCAGGTGGGATATTGTTGGCAGGCTGCTCACCATTGTACTTGAGCTTGAAGGAGTTCCATCAAATGTCACTGACTTCCATAGCATCAATCATCTTGTATAGTTCCTTGTGGTCTGAAAAGGGTGGTTGGCCACCATTAGATGAATGCCCCCAGAGGTAACACAATTTGTTGATTTTCAACACTGACATCTCTGCTTCCTGAAAAATGAATTCCACAGTTTCAAAACATAGTCAACTACCATATGGACCCCAGTCATTTGAACTCCTTTTGAAGAGAGGTGGTGGGGGAGAGTTGGGATCAATGTACTGCCCATTAGAGTCTCATTTCTGGCCTAGCAGAGTGGATCAATGTGGCAGGAGAATGAACTAGATGGAGTCTAGCTTACCTGTCACCTTTTCATGGTAATTGTGGATCATACCTTCAGCTGGCCCTGCTGCTGGTGAGTGTAGTGGCAAGCCTGACTCATGAAAGGAGTAGTTGTGGAAAGACAACTTGTGGTGTTTCAGTCTGGAAGCTGTCTTGAACCAATGATGACAGCTGGTGTGCAGACATGGAATCTAGTGGGCACTGAGTGCTCATCTGGCCAACTGAGAATGAGATTGGGACATAATGTATGTGCTATCACACACTCAACAAAGCGGCAGTGTGAAAGTGAACTACTGTGGTGGGAATGTCTAGCATTGTGAGTCAGCAAGGTTAAATGGAGACAGCAGACATAGCATACCTGGACATAAAGCTACAGAGTTCTCTACCTTACATGACTCTCTTTTTCCTTCACTACACATTGCTTACCCTGCACACTTCCTCCCTCCCGAAGTCTTGATAATGTCCTGCCCTACCACCCATGCCAAAAATGCCAGTCAGCATCCCGGACACATCATCTTGGAAGGGAAACAAAAGCAATGTACTGTACCTCTGAGCAGAAGCAAGCCAACAATGTGGAAGCTGAAAGGGCCCAGGAGGAACAGGAAACTGCCCAGGAACATGGTATCCAACAACTAGTGAATATCATCAATAGCTCCATACAAGAGGAAGAGAGCCAACTCACCAATCCACCCAAGCTGAAACCAAGACTCCACCTCATCATCAAGGATCCATCACAAGATTCTGCAGACATGACAAAGAGTGTCTTTGGGGATGATGACAGGACAGAGAGTGACATGACAGGTATGAATCTGAGTGGTGGATCACTCATAGATTTACAAGGTGGTGGGGAGTGGCTGGCCAATGGTGGGGAGGAACTGGACAATGAGCTGGAGGGGAGTCTTAACAAAATGGCTCAGAAGCAAAAATGCACTCAGAAGGCATCGTCTCGTGACACAGTCCTTGCAGCACGAGGGAAACTTGTTGGAGCTGATGAGGCCAATAGGATTGCAGACTGGCACAGCATGGATAGCCAGAAACAGAAGCCAGATTCTTCTCGGTATGAAGTTTTCCCATCCCTCAGCATATTGACAACAATGATTTTACTCACCAAGACCGTTCTGTTGAAAAAGGCTGTAGGCAGCCTCAGTAGTGACTCAACTACTTATATATTAGATATACCTGTAGGCAGCTACAGGGGATCAGTAAGTAGTTTACTGTAAAGAATATATGAACTTACCCTCAGTAGTGACTCAACTACTGAGGGAACAGTACCAAAAGCATAGTACTATGTGCACTCTAAGTGCTTATGTAAGCAAGTAAAAACTCGCACCAATATATGTATCACACAGGGGTGATTCAAACTCCAACACATTCTTGCAAGGAGGGTAGTACTCCTACACCAATACTGTAGTTACTGTCAGGATAATACCTACAGGTTCATAGGTAGGTGGGGTCACCCAAACTCCAATACTATATAGGCATTATGTAATATAGAGTGCTGTAGGGAGTGAGTACTCCCCACTAGGATATTTCTTTTATTTTATAGTTTTTACTTTTACTTTTACTTTATTGTGTTTACTTTCTTTTCTCTTGCTTTTATTCTTTTACCTTAGACTTTACTTAGTTTCGAGATTAGACACATGATGTGGCTTATATAAGCCCACATGCACTTACACTTCATTGTACTTACTTACAAAAACAACAATGAAGTACCAAGTTAAGAGTTTGAGTTTGAGTTTGAGAAGGCCTCGAGTTGCCTTCTTCTGTGTCTAGACAGTCTCAGACAGCATCAGATGTTCCCCAGACAGCATCTCTCTCCAGGCTTTAGAAGCCCCTTTGGAAGTACTCTCCCCTCTCAGATCATCACTCCCCACCCCAGCAGTTTCTTATTCTGATTTTTCATCTGGAGCCCACCACAAGGGGCTTCTGTCTTAGCCTGGTACCCTTTTCCTGTCTTATTCAGTCTCATTTTCACAGTTTTAGGTCTTGTGTCCTCGGTCTCAGTCATGTTCCCACAGTTTTCCCACCTCAGTCTCAGTCTCACACTCCCCATTCGCATTTTTGCAATCTTGAGGCATGCTTTCCCTTGGTATTCCCACTTGTATATCATTTATCTTCATTCAAGTTCCTATTGACATCATGCGTGGCCTGAGTTCCCTGAGTTGTGGACCTTCCGAAGCTTCAAACTTCCCTCAGTACCCCTTAGATGACCTTTGAAGCCTCCTCGAAGATGTAATCCGAGTTGTGAACGCTGCAAAATCACTCCTTCGAGCCTGCAGAAGCCTTCGAGAGGCCAGTGCCTCATGCACACAGCCACCTACTGATTCTGCAAGATGCTCACCCTGCCACGCATATTCATTTTGCTTTTTCTGTGGCCGGAATGGCCATATTTGAGCAAACTGTGGTTTGTGCAAGGAGTATTTAGCCACAGGAAAGTGTCTATTAGTGAAAGGTCATGTCGTACTACCTACAGGGCAAGAGATACTGTGAGAAGTACCCAGGCACACTCTCAAGGACTGTCTGGATTGCTGGGATCTAGGGAATCAGTCTAAAGATATTCAAATTCCTCCTTCAAGTCAAGGCTGGCTACCACTGGAGGATGTGGGTAGCCAAATGCCACAGACCCAAAGGGTTCCACTAGGTTCGTCTCAGCCCTGCTTGCCAGTGCACCCTCACCCTCCCTTGGCACAACCATTGCATGTGCCACTCTCAATGGAAGGGCCAAGTCATCACTCAGCCCTGGTGCAACCACAGGTCCCCAGTCAAGGGCATAGTGGGTCCTCAAGCTCTCATTCATCCTCTCATGCAGTACCTACAACATACTTTTGCAGTCGACCTCCCTCCCACTCCCACTCTCGCTCTCATGACCTTGATGACCCACATTCATACTCATATTCGAGTTGACCCCGCTCCCACTCTCGCTCTCATGACCTTGACAACCCACGTTCATACTCATATTCAGGTCGACCCTGCTCCCATGCTTGCTCTCATGACCTTGATGACCTGCACTTGTACTCATATTTGAGTAGACCCCGCAGCTGCAATTCCTGCAACTACTGGCACAGCCGCTCACCACCACCTGTGCCACGACTTGCATACTTGTGCTTACCAGAAATCTCGAGGGATGAACCCACTCCGGTCTGGCCAGTGGACATGTTTTTGGCCTCCAGTATCTCCAGTATACGGTTGTCTCATAGTAGTCACACGTCAACCCACTTGAGAAGGTTGCACAGCCACAGCCGCACACCCCAGCCTTCGCACAGGCTGTACTGAGTTGGTACAGGGCCGCTTTACTGGGTTGGAGTTTTCTTTATTGTGCTTTAATCTTTTTTTAATGAATATATCGTTCTCCGAGATGAGTCTCTCCTCACCGAGCACCCGGCAGTCACGTGCCTCCATCATTCCCCCCCTGCAGCCAACTTCGGTATCTTGCTGTAGCACTCCCGGCCCTCTCACAAATAGCGGTCCGAGATCTACTCGACGAGCCCTTTCCAATGGTGTACTTTCCGTCACAGCGGCCTCAGTGGATCTGGAGATATCTCCCATTCTTTGGAGAGAGGCATTATAAGACAAAAAATGCAATATCTTGGGATTGGGTGCGCGGTTTCCCCTGTTTCTTTGTTCTCCCAACTCTCCTTGAACGTCCCTATCACCTCCCGGAGTTTCATAGAATTCTGCTCAGCAGTTCATCCCCGACATGATGCTGCCCTCCTCCCCCCTACTGTGGTTAGGCTGTAACTCAGTCAATTCTCGACCGAATCGTTCGCTTTTTCTAGACGTGACTCTACTGGACGATACCTACGAGACGATATATAAGACGACGCACGCGCATTCACGGTTCCAGAGGTATTCGAGTTTCTGTGTTTGACCAGGGTAGGGAGGTCAAGATTGTGTATCTTGCTCATTTTCGCGTTGAGCCTCTCACCTTTTTACATGGTGGTTCTACTTTCTTGCAGCTACATGGTGATACCTCTTTCATGAGGACACGCTCATTCGTTGTGGAGATAAGGGTTTTCTCAGTGTACAGAGGGGTATGAGACAGTTTGGCAGATATCTCAGGAACGAGTGAGCCTTTTCACCCAATTCCTCGTTCTCCCAACTCTCCTCGCACGTCGCTATCACCTCCCGAAGTTTCGTAGGGGTCCACCTAGTGGTTCCTCACCGATGACATGCCGCTCTCCTAGCCCCTACCTCACTTAGGCCATAACTCATGCAATTCCACGCCGAATTGTTCGCTTCTTTCAGACGTAGATCCCCTAGACGACATATAGCAGACAATATTCGAGACGTAGCGCGCGCATTCGCCGTTGTGGAGTTATTTGGATTTTTGTGTCTGAGCAGGGTGATGAGGTCAGGATCGCATGTCTCACTCACGTTCACGTCGCACCTCTCTCTTTTTGGCATGGTGGTACTACTTGCTTATGGCTACCTGGTGATACCATTTTTGTTCCTACGTGCTCGATGGTTGTGGAGATATGAGAGTTTCTGCATATGGAGGGGGTACGAGGCGACTTGGCGGATATCTCGGGACTGGGTAGGCCAATTGGTCCGATTCCTTTTCACCGTCTCTTACTAGGTGTCCTCTACTGCTACCTGAAGTTTCGTATCGATTGCGTCAGCGGTTGTTGCTCAGCGGCCTCCTCTTCCCGCCCCTCATGCTGCCCTACACACTGTTCATGTTGAATCTCCCCTGGATCTTCGCTGTTCCTCTCGCTTTTTTGGGATATTATGATACTCAGTCAGCGCCTTCCAATGGTATGCCTCATGTCGTGATTCGTGCAGCCCTTGTCAAGAAATCTGGAATTTCGTATGCTGTGGTGTCTCGGGCTGGTTTTGTTGATATCTCGGGCTGTGGTGCACGTATTCACTTGATTTCTTTTCCTACATCTTCCCCACACTTCCCTTTGCCATCTCCTCGAGTCTCATGAAGTCCTGCACAGCAATCATCCTTCAGCGAGCCTGTCTGCTACCTTTCCCCATTGGCACCTTTGAGCTCGTATTGTCAGTTTACAACCGAGGATGGTTGAATTCTCAAGTGACCCATGGATGTAGGGAGTGAGTACTCCCCACTAGGATATTTCTTTTATTTTATAGTTTTTACTTTTACTTTTACTTTATTGTGTTTACTGTCTTTTCTCTTGCTTTTATTCTTTTACCTTAGACTTTACTTAGTTTCGAGATTAGACACGTGATGTGGCTTATATAAGCCTGTGCACACTTACACTTCACTGTACTTACTTACAAAAACAACAATGAAGTACTGAGTTAAGAGTTTGAGTTTGAGAAGGCCTCAAGTTGCCTTCTTCTGTGTCTAGACAGTCTCAGACAGCATCAGATGTTCCCCAGACAGCATCTCTCTCCAGGCTTTAGAAGCCCCTTTGGAAGTACTCTCCCCTCTCAGATCATCACTCCCCACCCCAGCAGTTTCTTATTCTGATTCTTCAGCACCCATATATAGATGGGTGCTCATCACATGGGTAAAGCACTTCTTTTTTACCATACTCTATGCACTCAATATAACACTGGTCATGTTTATATTCGAGTGACTAAGTATACAAGTAAATGAGAAGATCAGAAATCTTACATTTTTTAAACACCTGAAAGTGTTATGGGCCCCAAGTCTAACAAGAACCCCACACTGCAGAAGAAAACTTCTTGTGGTGCATCAAAACCTCTCAAACCTGATAGGATTTGAGAGGATGGAGATGGTGACAATCCGCCCCCATCAGAGAGGAATGAAAACCACCCTCAAGCATGACCATCCAAGATGATCGTGCGAGAAACTACTGATGACACTGACCATGCCATAATCATAGATGAAGGGCTGAGTGCTCTAACCAACCTAACCACCAAAACTGCTCTCATAGAAAATACAAGAGCAGAAGGATCAGGGAAGGGAAAAGAAAAATCTGACATTAGGAAAAAACCACCTATGTTCCCCAAATTTATCCAAGAACTGAAAGACATAGTGGCTGAATGCACCACTCAATGGGAAAACTTCAGTGACCAGGATGAACATGGTCACCAAGTATGTACCTTCAGAAAACTATATGATTTAGTGGACATGCCCAACATCAAGAGTGCACATGATGGGACCAGCAAAGAAGGACAAGGCCCTGCATGCAACACAAGGAGGAAGTCCACTATGACAAAACACCTGTGAGGAATGAATGCAGGTGGGAAGACACTCTACAAGGAGATAACACTCATAGAGTGGAGACAAGCAGAGTTGCTCAGTACCAGGCAATGTATGACCTGGCAGACTGGCCAGACTGGGAAATCCCACCTCACATGGAAAGAGGCTTCAAGGAAGAAGAGACGGTTGACTGGAGGATGGGCACTGGACACCCAGGTGGTGACCCAGACAACGATTATCATCACAGAAGTAATCGCAATGATTGCAACGATGATTGCAGGAGAAGATGACCCCCAGCTCCTCCAGCTCTCCCTCGTCACAACTATAGGGATGATGAAGAGGAGGAACGCAATCACCACAACTGTGAACGATCACTAGGAATACACTCACACTGAGGGTTAACCCCCAGTATGAGTGGATATACAGAATCCCTCCTAGAAAAATATCATCAGAGAATATACGAAGTGGTAGGCCGAAATACAGCTCCTGCAGGTCCTGAGGTCAAAGCCATAAAAATCACCCAACCTAAGTACTACAAAGGCCAGGATGACATTGATGCCTTTGATGAATGAGTCAACCAGACATTGCGCTGGTTGAAGATCTACAAGGTGACAGGGCCAGCCTGTGATGCAGATCACATAACATATGCTGGAACCTGCCTGGAAGGAATGGTGGCACAATGGTTCAACCAAGAAGTAGACAGCCCAGATTGCATGATCCATGACTGGATGTTCGAAGAATTCATATGCTGCATGTTCACCCATTTCATCCATGAGGCCTCAGCCCAAAATGCCACTGAATGATACAACAACACCAAGTACTCTGCTGCAAAGGGAGTACTTGCCTTCTACAATGACCTGAAGCACCGAGCATCCAGGATGGTCCAACTGCCTGACAAATATTCCATGAAGAGGAAATTTGTCAATGGACTCCCCCTACTGATCACAGAGGGAGTCCTCAAATCAAGAGGAGTATCAGTGGAACACATGCCAATGGACCAGATCTTGATTGAAGTACAAAAAATGGAAAGTGCCCTCAAGTTGATCAGCAACCACACACAAGCCCAGCAAGTGAAACAGACTGGCCATTGTCCTGCCAATTCTGACAACAGAATTGGCAATAGGCAGTACACTGATGGTGAATACAGGTACACACAGAAGGGTAACGTCCTCTACAGAAAGGTACTGGACAATGCATGCATGCAGAGACAAGAGGCCTCCAACCCACAGGGACAGCATGTGACTGGAAACAGCCATGAGAAAAAGAACATGCTGGGGAGCTTGAGCCAGAAGAAAGAGCCTGGCCACCCTAGACAGGGCATAAAGTGCTACTGCTGCAGTAAGGAGGGGCACTACACAAATGAGTACACCCAAAAGGACATGACCTCGAAGGACCACAAGATGGGCAAGGCCCAACTGTTCGCTGCCAAGGTGATTGATGATGATCACATTGAGGAGACCCATGAGGTTCAGAATGAAGAGTTGCCTGGCCATAATGACGACGACCAGGAAGAACATCTAGATGATGAAGCAGAGGTCAATGACAAGGTCATTGACATCTACAGAGGGTACTATGACAGCGACGACAATGGAGAACCCATCGCATACCTTGGATTGATGAAGGCAACTGACTACCCTGAGGCTGATGAACCAGTATACTATGCTAGGATGGATGTCCAAGAGTCAGTTGTAGAAGGCATCCTGAATGAGGATGATGAACTGGGTGACAAGGATGGTGAACCAGATGACAAGGGACTGTCATCTGGTGAGGAAGAAGTCGTGGAGGTCATCCACTGGGGAATGATCAATGAAATGGAAACGAAGTGATGCCCCCAGTGACTGGTGACCACACATGGCACTATTCAGAATGGTTTGGCCTAATGCATGTAGATGACTGCTAGACCTGTCGGATATACAGAGCTCATATCATATGAGATGAGCTCACAGAGGTGCCATCATTGATAGCCACTCGTGCAGTACCACAGCAACAGAGATGAAGAGCATATGATGAAGGTTGGGATGTGAGGGAAGAGGCAACAGGTGAGGCCATGCTCCCTCACATAGGATATGCGTTGGACAAGCTGAACTCCATCGATGCCACTGTAGGTCCCACTGTCATGCAAGTCAATGGCATTCTCGAGGGGCATAGACCCATATTTGATCTGGTGAGCATACATGAACACCTGATCAACATAGGCCACTGGGTGATCAGAATGCATCAGACACTCCAACCCAGGGAGTGTGATGCCTCAATGAGTACAACACCCTCACTGAGGGAAACAAGAGCAGCAAGAACAGAAGTTGATAGAGCAGGAGAACTGCTGCAAGGCATCTGGGATGCAATGACTTGAAATGAACAGAGGATGCAACAAGTGCAGTGAGAAAGTGAATATGTCCAAAGAGAACTAAGATGAATGGCTGACAGGCTCTTGCATGGGCATGAAGACCTGGGTGGAGCAACATGATTGTATATTGACCCAGAAGCACCAGCTGTCCCAAATGTAGCGAGTTGCAGCCAAATGCGAGCACAAGATCCAGATGACCATCAATGACTGATGGCCCTCCACCCAACAGAAGACACCAATCACACATTCTGTTATGGAATGCGCACTAATACCGCAGTTACCCCAAGACCAATCATGCCCCCACAAGCATGTGCTTGTGTTATAGTTAAAGCACAGGTCAATGGCTGCAAAGCATTGACCATGATAGATACTGGGAGCATGACCAATTTCGTGAGCCCTGCATTTGCGACCATCGCCAAACTACCCACATTCACACTAGCATCCCAGTTGATGTTGCAACTAGGATGCATCGGTAGCCAATCTAAGATCACCCATGGCTCCCAAACAATGCTGCACTTGGGAGCATTCACCTGTGGTGCCTACTTCAACATCATGAATATTGATAGATATGACTGCATCCTTGGGATCCCCTTTCTCTGATCACATGGCATATGGTTAAAGTTCAATATGAATATGATAGAGGTGGGGAATGTCTCAGTTCCAATGCACACAGAGTTGGACCTAGCCAGCTCTGTTGAAAACTGTCCATGGAACAGAGGCCAACACAAGGATGCATTGGCCTTGATGCCAAAAGGCACCTGACTAGCTGGTGGGGCCATGCCGATGAAGAACCCCCCTGGCCCCACCAAACCACACCAAGGTATCATGGTATGAACATCAGTAAATGAAAGCAAGAGACAGGCCACCCTCACACATATGAAGCTCCAAAAATACTCAGACAAGGATATCCCTTGTCTGAGGGAAGAGTTGTACAAAAAATACAAACACTGCATACCCTTGATAGACAAGGGTATGCATTACTCTTACCATTTGCTGTGCTGCCCAGATTCACTGAAACCCCAACTGGCAGAGAAAATCCAACTGCATATGAAGGCCAGGTGGTGGGAGAGAGCAAGCATGCCACAAGCAGCACCCATGCTCTGCATCCCCAAAAAGAATGGAAAGCTCCAGACAGTCGTGGACTGTCGTAAACAGAATGACAACATGATCAAGGATGTGACACTGTTCCCCAACCAAGATCAAATCCAGATGGATGTTGCTCAAGTGAAGTATCACTCGAAGATCGACCTGTTGAACACCTATGAACAGGTTCACATCGAGCCCAACGATGTCCACAAAATGGCATTCTCAACAGTTTTCAGTACCTTCCTGAGTCATGTCATGCAGCAAGGGGACTGCAATGCACCAGCCACCTTCCAGTGGCTAATAACAGTGACATTGCAGGCATATATAGCCAGGATAGTACACGCATACTTAGATGATGCATTCATGTACAGCGACACCATAGAGGACCATGTAGAACATGTGTGCCTCATACTTGATGCACTAGTCAAGGCCAACTTCTATCTTGAGAAGGATAAAGTCAATTTATTTGCTGAGAAACTGGACTGCCTTGGCCACATTATTGATGACAAGGGTGTGCATGCAGATGAGGACAAGATGGCCTGCATCCACAACTGGAGACAACCCACGAACTTGAACAATGTACAGTGGTTCATAGGCCTGGTCAAGTAACTGGCACCATTCATGCTGGACATAGCATATACAACCCCCCTCACTGGGATCCAGAGGAATGGTCACTCATTCCTCTGGCAGGAAATCCATGACAGATGTTTCCAGGCAATCAAGGATCTCACCTGTAAATACCCTGTTTTATGGCCAATAGACCCAAGGTCAAACAAACCCATCTGGCTCATTTGCGATGCATCACTATATGGCATAGGGGTGCTGTATGGTCAAGGTCCTGTCAGATAGTTACTTCCTCAGTAACACCTAGCTACTATATTGGTATATACCTGTCAGATAGTTACTCTACAGGTCATCAGTAAATGTAAAGCTAAATATAAAAGAGTGACTTACTCCTCAGTAACACCAAGCTACTGAGGAGACTAGAGGAAAATTTACTCTACTGTAGTCCGCTTTTCTGCTTATGTAAGCAACTAACCTTCGCACCTAAGGAATGTACTACGTAGGGGGCAGTTTATATTCCAACAGGTCCAACCTGGCAAGGGTGCTGATGTCATGCACCAAAGGTGTTTGGCGATGTGAGCATGGAGTCTTGCTGAATAAGGGAGATTGAGGAACATGGCCTAATGCAAAAAGATGACTGGTACATCTAGCAGTCATCCTTCACACAAGAACAATCCTTAATGCTAGGGAAGAAACTGTTCAAGTGCTGATCAAACCTTTTTAGTGCTCACATATGGCATTCCAGTTTTTCGAATATCTCGGGCATTTCTAAAGATATCGACATCATTCCCACACTCACACATAGCCCTTGATCACGCCATCCTTCCTTCCAAATTTGGTAACAATCCTCGCCCTCCATGATTTTCTACAGCATTTCTGCCAACAGACACCCATTTCGCTAAATCCCATCATAATGGCTGCCTCATTGACAATCTCTTCACTCATGTCCTGTGCTAGGGAGCATAACTACTTATATCTCCCAGGACTTCCCACTAGCTTCCACCCTGAAGCATCCTGGTTCATCCCTTCCTTGTCCACTCCCTCCCAAGCCATCTCTTTGGGACAGCGTGTTCTCCTTGTCAGTATGACATCCAGGAGGACATTCTTTGGTCATCTCGAGTCTGTTGTCAGACTTGAAAGGTCTTATGTGGTTGTATCAGTCTCTCCAGTTGAAGAAGCATATGGATCCTTCATTCCCCCCCCCTGCAATGTCTACTTCTCACTCTCATCATTTGTTCTTCCAAGGTTGTGACAGATTCAGTACCAGTTACTGTCATCTAGGCTATCTGATCACATTCATGATGATTTTGAGGCACTTCTCCTTGCTCTCATGGGAGAGGACAGTCCCCCATCTTCCTCAGACCCTGCTGAAGACTAGCTGTCAATGTAGCACCCTTTTTCAGAGGAGGAGGAGGGGGAAAAATGTGAAATCCAATGCCCTGACACCTGTGGAGACCCCCAACATTCAGCCCCTGGCAGGATCCCCCACCATTCTTCATTTGAATCACTGTGCCTTGACCTGTCACATCGAGATTTGCTCAGTCATACCCCTTACTCAGCCATGACCAATACCCTGACTTGTTCTCTTGGCATGTTAATCATCCATTCCTTCCATGACTCATACTTATTTGACATTGCTTACTGACATTCTTTGTCATGCTTACCACTTTGTTACCAATCACTTACCTGTCCTTACCAAGCCTTACTGATCATCACCAATCCCTTACCAACCCCTTTACCAATCGCTGACAGAGTGTTGCTTCACATTTGTTGGAGGCTACACTCTGGTCTTGCATATAAACCCTGCAGTTCCAGATATCAGAGGGATAGCCCAGAGAGAATATATGTCACTTTCATACTTACTTCCAGGAGACTATCCTCCTGCAATATATCTTCATCTCCCATCGCTTTTGAAGCCCCTCCATCATCATCTTCAGTCTTCCAGTGGTTGAGGCTCCCTTAAGGGTCTATCCACTGATCTTCCTTTGCTCCCAGTCATCCTCAGGCTCACAGGAGCCTATTATCTTCGTCTCCCTTTGTCTCCCAGCTTCCTCCCTGTCCAGACTGTCCCCCTCCCTCTCCACTAGCTGCACAGAACCCCTCCCCTTTCGATTTTACAGGTCCTTCAAGCAGGATACCACTTAGGAAAACCACCACTCACATTTTTTTTGTCTTTGTGTTGGGTTTTTGGTTGTTTTTGCCATTGATCCCAACTTCGACTCACACCAACCAGCAGGATTTATGTCAAAAAAGCTCATGGACACCCAACATAACTATTGGACATTGGAAAGAGAAACCCTTGCCATCCTCGAAGCATTGCTGAAATGGGAGGACAAGCTCCTTGAGTTCCACTTCAAGATTATCACAGATCATGAGGCCCTCCAAGTCCTTTGCATGCAGCAATGTCTATCCAGCTGCCAGATGCGCTGGATGGACTACTTGTCCTGATTCAACACCGAGATCATCTACATCAAGGGGCTGGAGAATAAGGTAGCCAACTGTCTGTCTCACTACTATGAAACAGACAGAGGGGACAAAGCCCAGAAGGAGAATGTTGAATGGGCAATGGCCAACATTTGACTCAATCCAGAGGGGGATGACCTCCCAATCAATAGATTGAGAGAATTGCATCTTGCCACAATGTGAGATGAGACACCAAGGATAAAGGAGCTGGTGGAGGAGTGTTGTGCAGAGGCTGATGCACTGAAACAACACGCAGAGCAGAGAAGGGCAGGACCCACCCATGCAACCATGACTGGGGACCCTACTCTTTTTGACTCTGCAGGGGATCCTCAAACACTCTCCACCTACTTTCAGGGGGAGAGTGGCTTCCTCGACCGTGTCAGACAGGGATACCCATCAGACCCTGTCCTAGCCAAAGTAATCATACACCTGGACCACCATCAGAACTTCACCATGACCAATGGGTTAATATATATCAAGAATGCATTGGGAGATGACATGCTGTGCCTCCCTCGTGTTGATTGGAGAAACAACTGACTGACAGCACAAGTGTTTGAGCATGCCCACAAGATGCTCAGCCACTTTGGGACTCTGCACACTGGTGACTACATCCATAGGTGCTTCTGGTGGCCTGGCATTGGCAAGGAAGTTGATCAATACTGCAGGTCATGTCCAGTGTGCCAGACCACCAAGGCAGACAATGCACACCCAGCAGGGCTCCTCCACTCCCTGCCAGTACCCAAATGACCCTGGAACTCCATTGCAATGGACTTTGTCGGTCCATTCCCTGAGAGTAAAGATGCAGACTACCTCTGGGTTATCTTGTGCCACTTGACCTCCCTGGTACACCTCGTACCTGTCAAGACCACAATACGAGCATCCGAACTTGCATGTGTATTCATTCGAGAAATAGTACAACTGCATGGCCTCCCTGACACCATTGTATCTGATCGAGATGCCAAGTTCACCTTGCAATTCTGGCACAAGGTGCATTGGCTGTTGGACATGCAACTGCTCATGTCCACTGCATTCCACCCACAAACTGACAGAGCATCCGAGCAGGCAATAAAAAACATCTCACAGATACTATGAGGCCTGGTCATGCTGGACCAATGGGACTGGGCCAAGAAATTGCTGATGGTTGAGTTCACTATCAACTTGAGTATCAGCAGCTTGATGGGATTTGCACCATTCGAGCTGACCTAGGATACATGCCCAGATCACTCCCTAATGTGGAGGAGCAGTTGCACATGACTGCTCCTGGGGTGACATCCTTTGTCCATCAAGCCAAGGAGAATCTGGCTATGGCTCACGACACTATAATCGAGGCCTGCATGGCACAGAATGGCCTGATGCAAAGTGACTATGAGCGGCACAGTGACACCAACCAACTAGCAGAACAGCGTTCCCTCAAATACTTTCTGGAGCATGCCCAGGAGCTGGGGATCTCGGACTTCTGTGAGGTTGAACCTGTCCCTGCAAATGTGCATTCGCTGAGCAGTGTCGAAGTAGTTGGTGGGGTTCTAGCTGCCACTGACCTCGACAATTGGGAACCTGGCACCCCAGCAGCCACCTCTACTGGTGGACACCACATGGATGTTGATGAGGGGGGCCCCACCCCCATGTAGGGGTCTAAGCCTGCCACAGCCTTGTCACTACAATTCATACCACTGCTGTGATTGTATGTTTCCATGTACCGACCCCCCCCTTACTTCTTGCTGCAACCTACCATCACCTCACACTTGTGTATTCTACATAAGTGTGAATTTAGAAATATGTTTTAATTACCACTGTGTTCCAACTTAGAAGAACCCATAACTGGGTTCTTCAGGGGGAGGGTGTAAGGAGGGTAGTACTCCTACACCAATACTGTAGTTACTGTTGGGATAATACCTATGGGTTCATAGGTAGGTGGGGTCACCCGAACTCCGATACTATATAGGCATTACATAATATAGAGCACCCATATATAGATGGGCACTCATCACACAGGTAAAGCACTTCTTTTTTACCATACTCTACACACTCAATATAACACTGGTCGTGTTCATATTCGAGTGACTAAGTATACAAGTAAACAAGAAGATCAGAAATCTTACAGTTCTTTTCTACTGGGATTGCATTGACTCCAGCTTAGAGGTGGATAAAAGCAAGTACTCTGGCATTGGAGATGTTGTCAACTGGGCTGACAAACTCTTGTCTTCTAAACCACTCCACACTCTCCTCTCTCAGTGCTCAGCCAGCAACTCTCACTATGCATGGTTGGTCTCCAGCACTGGCATGGGCTCTCAGATCAAGGTCCAAGCTCCCCCTACAAGTACTTGCTCAAGCAGCCACCCAGCCACTCCTATGATCAACAATCCTCCTGAAGCAGGTACCCACAACATCAGCAAAACCCTGGGTTTGGTACAGAGGCACAGACCCACAGATGGTACAGATTTTCCACAGACCAAGTACAGACCCCTACAGACTCTACAGACTCTACAGACCCTACAGACCCACAGATACCACAGATGTAAACTTTGATTTGCCCATATCTCATCCAACACTAGACATATTTATGAGATAATCATACTGACATGATCATGACATCACACACTACAACTTTTGTTATGACATCATAACTGTACAGCCACTTTTTTATTTTTGCAAACTGGGACTCCATGAGAACTTTGCAAATATCTCACCCAAAGAAGGAGATATTACTAAGGTAAAATATTCCCATGGTCCTGTGATCATAGGCTACAATTTTCTTTTTTGGTGGAGTTTGAATCTGAGTTTGAAATTTGTAGAGGTGTGCCACACAACTCACATAGCTGGCTTCGAAAGTTGCTGAGGTAAGCAGAAAAGGATATTTAAACTCAGCTCACTCCCACACCACATCTCTTTCCACTACCACCACCATCCCTCTCCCTCACCATCATCTTCATTGTTGTCCCTCCCTCACCACCCTCCTTTGCTACCACCACCCTTATGGTGGGTACCCTCTCCCTACTAATAGTAATAAGTGACCACTTAGTATAGATAGATATGTATATCCTTGTACCTTGACATGTAATTTAGGTAGCTTATGATAATATGATTCAATTATTGGTCAACTACAACATATGTGAGTGGTGAGAACCTGTAGTACTGAAACAATCTGGGGTAGGTCTGTACAGATCTGTACAGGGGGGGACCTGTCTGTGGGTCTGTGGTCTGTACAGGTCTGTACAGACCTGTATAGAGGGGGGTGGTTTTGCTGATGTAGTATGCTTTCTACCTCCCAGATGTTGGGGAACTACTTTAAACTATGTGCTTCCACCCCCTAATGTGGGTTGCACCTTCACACTACCCTTGATGGATAGCAGGACTACTAACTACGGTGTCTTCTTCAACACAACCACCTGCCGATAGGTGGATGGGACTAAAGGTGTCATCCCATAACAAAAGAAAACAAAGAAGACAAAGCTCCTTAACCCTGGAGTCTGGGTATGGTTTCCCTATATGCCTGGGAGCTAGCAGAGTAAGGAAGTTGTTGGTAATCGAGTTCAAGTGTAATGCTGACAACAAATGTTGCAACTTGGTTACTCCTATGAACTGATAGAGACTCTAGGGAAAGAGTTATTGAAGCAGCAAGCAACAAATGAACTCAATTGGAGTGTACTATGACAAGAGAGCCCAGTATTTATACTAACTAGAGTGTTTGTACCAAGGAACATCATAGAACAAACCAAACAAAGAGAGATAAATGCCATTGGCTGCAGCAAACATGCTGAGTCAATGTGGCAACTGCTGACCAAACAAAGTGTCTATGTGAGCATCTGTGTGACCCTAACCAGATAGTGGCTAAATAAGGAAAACTATGCTAGGAAAGATGTAGACCATTACACCACCCAGATACTGTCCACCAGCACCTGAAGAAGACTGGTATGAAGGCTGTGGTAAAGCAAAAATGACCTATCCTCTGCCAAGCATCACAAGGCAAGGTTAGACTTTGCCTATGCTCACAAAGATTGGACTTTGGAGGACTGGAAGAGGGTGGTATGGTCTGATGAGACTAAAATTAATTGCCTGGGGTCAGATGGGCACAAATGGGTGTGGAAAAAGCCAGGGGAGAAGCTGAATGATAGGCTAGTAGAGGGGACACTGAAATTTGAAGGAGGGTCTCTCATGATGTGGGGCTGTATGACTTGGGAGGGTGTTGGATATGCCACCAAGATTGATGGTAGGATGGATGGAGACCTTTACCTCCAAATTTCAAAGGATGAACTACAAGATTCCCTTCAGTATTATGGTCTTCATCCTCCTGACATCATCTTCCAGCAGGACAATGACCCCAAGCATACCTGCAAGCAGGTCAAGGAGTGGCTAGAGGAGCAGGATTTTAGGACTATGGTATGGCCTGCACAGTCCCCTGACCTCAACCCCATAGAACATGCCTTGGGTTACCTCAGGAGGAGGCTTGCAGAGTATGAGCATCCCAAAAGTGAATAAATGTGTGCAATGATGTAGCTGTTTTATAATTGATGTATCTCAATGACTACTGCACCAAATCACATGACCCTGGGACCATGTGGTAGCCACAAGCAAATACTACCACCCATTTCACCAAGGCTAAGCAGGATTCCCATGCCTCATGGCACTACACTGGACTTAGTACAAAACAGCCAAACATTGCACAGGTTTTTTCACTCACTGTATGTATGTATTCTAAGTGGTCACTTATTACTATTAATAGGGAGAGAGTACTCACCATAAGGATGGTGGTAGCAAAGGAGGGTGGATGAGCATAAGGTGAAGGAGGGATGACAACAACAACAATGACAATGAGGAGGGATGGTGGTGGTAGTGGAAAGAGTTGCAGTGTCAGAGTGAGCTGGGTTTATATATCTTTTTCTGCTTACCTCAGCAAGTTTTGAAGCCAGCCATGTGGGTTGTGTGGTGCACCTCTGCAAATGCAAATTTCAAACTCAAATTGAAACTCCACTCATGTGTCATGCACAGACTTCAAAGTTGACTGCCACTAGTAGCTACCACAGCCCAGTCTAGAATTCTACCATACAGAGTAATTGTACAGCCACAATGTCATAATGAAAGTTGTAGCCTATGATCACAGGACCATGGGAATATTTTTACCTTAGTAATATCTCCTTTTTTGGGTGAGATATTTGCAAAGTTCTTGTGGAATCCCAGTTTGCAAAAGTAAAAAAGTGGCTGTACAGTTATGACATCATAATGAAAGTTGTCGTGTGTGATGTCATGATCATGTCAGTATGATTATATCATCAATATGTCTATTTTTGGATGAGATATGGGCAAATGAAAGTTTCAATCTGTGGTGTCTGTGGGTCTGTGGTGTCTGTAGGGTCTGTAGGGGTCTGTACTTGGTCTGTGGAAAATCTGTACTATCTGTGGGCCTGTGCCTCTGTACCAAACCCAGGGTTTTGCTGATGAACTTGTACACACCCCCTAGCCTCTGTGAGCATCAGAGATCATCAGAGTAGGACTGAACCTAACATTTTCAGTCTGGCTTCTGATTGGCTATTGGTGAGTGCTCCACCATGGTCTTGTCCATTTGTAGATATATTCTTTGTCCTGTCCCTTTCCTCCACTGTTAACATTCTCTCTGGTCTGAAGTTTTCTGACATACATGCCCCTTGGAAATTTATATACCTCCATATGTTAATTCTGACACCCTGCTACCATACTGTTGGAGTTTGAATCACCCCTGTGTGATAGCTTACTTTGGTCCAATTTCACATGATTACATAAGTGGTTAGAGTGCACTTTAGAGTACACTTTTAGTACTGTTCCCTCAGTAGTTGAGTCACTATTGAGGCTGCCTACAGCCCTTCTCTACATGTACCACCTCAGTTCTGCTGTAGCATATAAATACTTGTACAGTACAGTGATGTCTCCTCAGTATGAATATCAACATAAGTTCCCCTCTTCAAGCTTCCATCTTCTGTCTCTAAGCCCTTCTGACTATCTAGTGCTTAGCCCACCTCTGAAACACAAGGGCCAAGCTTGTACAAGGGGGCAGCACACAAGCTGAACCTGAAACCCTCCTCCAACCATCTGTTCTGCTAGTTGGGGAACCTGCCAGCAATTCTGGCCTTCTCTCACACTGCTCCACTTGTCAGAGTTCTGTCAGTGCCCTTTGGGGCCCCATATCTCACCACTCCCCTTTCAGACTAGTGTCAGACTTGCAATCTCTTGTTGGAATATAAACTGCCCCCCTTAGTAGTAGGTACTTATTGCAAAGGTTTGTCACTTACATAAGCAAAAAAGCAGACATACAGTAGGCTAAAATTTCTCCCTTCCCTCCTCAGTAGTGTTGTCTGGGCCCAGCTCAGCTTGAAAGCTGCAGCTTGGGCTCAGCTTGAAAGCTGCAGCTTGGGCTCAGCTTTTGAGGGCTCACAGCCCAAAAAATCTCAGGCCAGGCCCTATATGGGGGCTCGGCCCAGCCTGAATGTTACAAGGGTGCTATAGCTACTGATACACCTATGCTATAGAAAAGTGCTATGGCACACCCTCTTCCATACATACCATGCATTCATTAAAGTCCAGGGGCCTTCCCAGCAGGTCCATGATGCAGGGAGAGTACCAACAATGTGTCAGAGACAATGCAGGGAGTGCACAGGCATCACAATCAACAAAGAGACAACAGGCAAGTATGAGCATGACATGACTTACCAAATTGGGTAACTATGCTTGTGTGCCATACCAAGTGTCACATGCAAGACTCAAGACTGAGCAAAAATCATTACTAACTCATTATGAAGCTGGGGCATGAGATTCTAAGTAGACAGAGGCATTGAATATGACATACCTAAGCTGTGGGCAAAATCACAGTGCATGAAATGCAAAGTTGGGGTCTCTAGGGCTATTCAAAGGTGATCATGTAGAAAAGGGCTGTAGGCAGCCTCAGTAGTGACTCAACTACTATTATATTAGATGTACCTGTAGGCAGCTACAGGATATCAGTAAGTAGTAAACTGGTAAAGATACCTAGACTTACCCTCAGTAGTGACTCAACTACTGAGCAGATTGTACTCTAAAGTGTACACTCTAAGTGCTTACGTAATCAATAAAAAAGCGTACCAAAATAGATATCACACAGGGGTGATTCAATCTCCAACAGATCATGCATGCAGAGATGATGCACAGGCCACTGTCAGGCATGATGTGACTTTCCAAATCTGGCAATTACACACATACTCACAATTTTCATACTGTACTCTTAGCAACTACTAAGTAATTCTACCTCTACAGACTTTACACTAGGGAGGGCTAGGTACATCAGCAAACTAACCCTTGCCCTTACAAAATGTCTTTGTGCACTGCACAACCACACTCACTTCTGTCCTCACAAAAATTCACCTGGAAGCTGATATTATCATAAAGATTGCATCATCAAAATTTCAACCTGCATTTAGATGTCAATTATTTCCCCTATTTTTCTGGACAGGTCTAGCCAGTTAGGTACCTTACTGTCAAAAGCTGGGTAGTTCTGTCCAGTTCTGGCTAGGGTGAGGGTTGTTTTGCTGATGTAGGGGGATGTGTCTCACAGTAGTTTACCACTGTACAGTTACCCAGTAGCCACCATGTAGCACAGCCACAAGGCCACAGCTCATGGCTTTCCAAAAAGTCAGGCCAGGCCATGAGCCCTCACAGGCTGTCCCCATGGCTCAGCTCAGCTCAGCCTAGGAGGGCTCAGCCTGGCTTGGCTCAGGGCTTGAGGCTGGGCCCTGCACAACACTACTCCTCAGTAGCTGGGCTGTTACTGAGGAGTAAGTCACCTTTTTATTTAGCTTTACATTTACTGACCACCTGTAGACTATTATCTGACAGGTAGATATGAACATAGTAGCTGGGCTGTTACTGAGGAACTAATTATCTGACATCTCTGACATTGATCAACTTTGTAGTACCCATTCAGGGCATATTAGCCCCTATGAACCCTCAGGGCAGGACCAAACTTGACACATGGGGTCCTACCCAGCTGTTTCCAGCAACTAAAAATTCACAATGCATTTTCTGCAAAGCTTTGAAACCAGCTGTAACCATCTTCCTCATGCTTTCAGTGATTTGAATGGGCAACATGCCCAACAGATCATTTCTCAGTGATGGGATACCTTTGGTTCTTCTATGGCAGTCCCATTGGACATGCCTCAAAGAAACAGTACACCTTAGCCACATCATCTACAGAAGCTGAGTACATGGCACTTGCTGTGTGCATACAGGAGGGTCTCTGGCTACATTCAGCACTATGCTCTCTTCATCAGACAGCAAACCTTTTGGACTGAAAATACTGGCCAGACCAGGGATCGAACCTGGGTCTTCCCACTAGTGCTGGGGTGCCTTACCACTAGGCCACTCAGCCATCCCTTACTAGCCTAGAGTGTGGATTCTCACTCCAACAGAACCTTCCTTTTATCATTCATGCAGACAACATGGGTGTGGCCTCTCTCTCTCTTCTAGCCTGGTAAACTATCCTCACACAAAACACATCAACATCTGTTATCATTTTCTCTGTAACATGTGAGCAAGGGGGTGTTCACTCTTACATACGTAGATGGATCCCAACATGTCAGAACATGGCTGCCATCCTCACCAAACCTCTCACTCATGTGTCTTTCCAGGGTCTTCAAATGGGTCTGTTGCTGGTGTCATGCTGAGGGGGTGTATTGGATGTTGGACTGTGTTTGGTGTGCTTTCATATGTACATACTTTAGACTTCAGACATTGCAGCATTGACACTCACCAACATCATGTGGTGCCTGGACATGTATTTTGTTGTGAGGCTAGGAACAAAGACTCAGACTTCTCGGAGCAGAAGACTCACATTCTAACTAACCTAGGAACAAAGACTACATGTAGTTAATATCACGAAACTAATGTAAGTAACCAGAAACCTTACCTCAGACTTCTCGGAGCAGAAGACTGAGGTGAGACGGAAAAGAATTCTACCTATATAAGTCGGAGTTCTGATTAGGTAAGACATTACCATTGTAAGCTGTACGAGATGAGAAAAGATAGAGAGGAAACTCGTATGTAACAATACGCCCACTCAACGGTAGGTGTCTTAACGAGTGATGCCTAAAAGGCCACAGAAACGAAGGTGCTTGTCTCGGGACAAACCTTTCGTTAGGACGTCCGCAGCCTGCTCGTTTGTAGATATATACATCACCGAGATATCTCCTGACTCGACCTTTTCACGAACGAAGTGGTGACGAATGGCAATGTGCTTCGTGCAGTCGTGGAACATCACATTTTTGGCTAATGAGATCGCGGATTGATTATCGATGTGGAGGGGAGTTGGATTTGCTCGTGCGATGGGATCTATCTCTCCGAGTAAGGTGCGGATCCAAATGGCTTCCTTCGTGGCTGCTGCAGCAGCCATATACTCTGCTTCTGTAGTCGACAGGGCTACCGAGGATTGTTTCTTCGATGACCAGCTCACTGTGCCACCACATAAGGTGAAAGCATAGCCAGTTATCGATCTTCGATCGTTGACATCGGCTGCCCAATCAGCATCTACGTAGCAGACCGGAGTTGTCTCAGAGGAGACAGTATAGTGTAGACATGAATCTGTCGTCCCACGAAGGTAACGATAGACTCGTTTGAGTGCCACAAAATGGCGCTCTCCTGGATTCGATGCGTGCCTACTTAGCACGCCCACTGCAAATGCGAGGTCTGGATGAGTGGCTAGCATGGCATACATCAGTGCTCCTAAAGCACTCTGGTACTGCGAAGCGTCAACCTCGGGTTGGTCGAGCTTCGGTAACTTCAGGTTCAACTCGATCGGCGTACCAACGCTTCGACCATCCTGCATGCCAGCTCGTTGTAGTATACCTTCGATGTACCGTTTCTGCGAGAGCTTGATCGTGCCCTCGTGGCGGTCACAAATGATCTCCATTCCTAAGATCCAGTGTGCCTCGCCCAGGTCTGAGAGGTCGTACTCCTTCGACAGTTGGAGTTTGAGGCGGTCGATGGCAGCACGGTCCTTCGAAAGGATAAGTTTATCGTCGACATACACTGCCACGATGATTAGAATACCCCCTTCAAACTTATAGAAGAGGCTGTGATCTGTGTTGCTTCGTGTGAAGCCGAGTCCCTCGAAAACTTCTCACAGTCGTGCATACCATGCCTTCGAGGCTTGCTTGAGTCCATAGAGGGCTCGATAGAGGCGCCACACCAAGTCTGAAGTACGGAAACCAGGAGGGGGGTGCAGGTATATCTCCTCGTTGAGTATCCCATTCAAAAATGCGGACTTCACGTCCATCTGGTGGATCTCGAAATCATATTTAGCAGCAAGTGCGAGGAGAACTCTGATGGTAGTGAACTTAGCAACAGGGGCAAACGTGTCCGTGTAGTCGACCCCTTGGACTTGTGTGCACCCCTTCACAACGAGACGTGCTTTGTACTTGTCGACCTCACCCGTAGGTCCTCTCTTTATTTTGAAGACCCATTTCGAGTCCACTACCTTTCGCCCGGGTACAGGCTCCACTTCCTCGTAGAGACCGAGTTTCTTGAAGGTATTCAGCTCGAGTGTCATGGCATCGTACCATCGATCAGCATCTGGGCGATTCATTGCATCCTCGAAGCTGGTGGGCTCGTCCTCGCAGGCTATGCTCGCTTGGTAAGCAGTGCGTAGTTGTGGAGTCACATCACTGTCACTCTGTGACAGCCTCACTTCAGCCGCATGCCCGCTCTCACTATCTCCCTCAACGCTCTCCCTGCTCACTTCTCCCTTTTCCTCGGTGCCAGCACTCTGCAGGGTGCTTTTCTGGTAAGCATTGACAAAAAATCTCGGGTCGTCGTCCCTAATTGGTTGGCGCCTAGCTCTCGATGATCTGCGAACATTCCCAGGTGGAATGGGATGTGGGTAGGGCAATGGTGGTCCGAGTTGAGGTGCTGGACATCTCGCAGTAGGTCGGGGGGCCATTTGGTCTCTCTGTGGGTGCGTGGCCTCCGTTTTTCGTGCTGGATGCGAGACATTTGACTCGTTATCAGTGGCACTCTCTGTGGTAGGCGCTGGTGTCGCCTTTGCTCGATCCACATCGATTTCCTCCTTGATTTCCTCGTTTCCACTCCCTGAGGGCTCGTTTGAGCTCCCTGATTCAATTTGGGGTATGTTCATCACTGCTTCATCTTCGTATGAAGCCTGTGCATCTTTGTGCAAGGTAGGTCTATCCTCCTGCTTCGCTAGGTTCCCCTTTCATCCTAATACTCCTTCCCCTTTAGCCCTTGAGTCATTCTCCTCGAAAACGACTCGTTCGAGCCCCTCACCCTCGATCTCATCGAAGACCACATCCCTTGATTCAAATACTCGACCCATGGCTCGATGCAGGCATAAATATGCCTTACGATTTTCGGCGAATCCGAGGTGAGTACATGTGATCGATTTGGCATCAAGTTTGTGACGTTTTTCCTTTGGTACATGGACATGAGCAGTGCATCCGAAGGTTCGAAGGTGGGACATGGAAGGTTTATTCCCAGTGTAGGCTTCATATGGGGTCAGTTGCCCTTCGAGTGCCCTCGTTGGCAGCCGGTTTACCAGGTGCATCGCATGCAGTATTGCATCTCCCCAGTACTTATTTGGCAACTTCGCATCACTAAGCATGGCTCGTGTGCACTCGACGAGGGTGCGATTCATTCGTTCCGAGACACCATTCTCCTGGGGCGTGTATGCATTCGTTTTTTCATGATGTATCCCCTTAGATTTTAGGTAGTTCTCGAATTCCTGTGAGCAGTATTCGCCACCACCATCCGTACGAAAATAATTTGGGTGCTCGCCTGTTTCAGCCTCTCCTTGAGCGAAGTACTCCTTCGTCGCAGCCAATGCTTCGTCCTTCCACTTCAAGAGCTTGACTACTAGGTGGTGCGACTTCCCATCGATGAATGTTATGAAGTACCGGTGCCCCCCACGAGCTTGAGTTTCCATTGGGCCACAAAGATCCGAATAGGTTCGGTGTAGGAGTCGTGGGCTTTCTAGGTTCGACTCAGTGGGTATCGCATTCCGAGATTGCTTCCCTTCAAGGCACCCTTTACAGGTTTTGCTGTCATGACTGCGCGATCCAGTGACTTCCATTCCTATAACCATGTCGTGGTTTAGTAGGCTCAGTATACTTCTCGTATTTGCATGTCCAAAGCATCGGTGCCAGGTGGTTAGGGTAGCCTTCGAAGTGGGGTTACGACACGCAAGGGCAGTAAGTGCTTTCGATGCATCGACTTCACTAGGCTGATTTATGATGTAGGCAGAGTGACTCCCAGATACGACCAATGTCTTCAGAATGTACAGGGAGTTTCGTTTGGTGGCGACTGCTACAGCTTCATTTCCGGCCATGACTCGGCAGTCATTTCCCTTGAAAATCACCTGGAGTCCCTTCGTTGCTAGGGAAGGTACCGATACGAGGTTCGCATCCAGGTCCGGGACATGGTAGACATCACGTAGCATTGTAGCACTTCCTCCATTGCAGGTGCCGCTCATGTCAAGTTCCACTTGACCTTTACCGATTGCCATGATTGATCTTCCATCCCCGATGACTATGGGTTCAGACGGTTCCAAGATCCGGTATGTGGCGAACCACTCTCTATGGCAACACATGTGCGCGGAGGCACCAGAGTCGACAATCCACTCCTGCGAGGATACTTTCAGGTTCGCACATGCCATGAAGAGGCATAAGTCCGAGTCCTTAGCCACTTGTGCAACCTTCGCTGACAGATCAGCTTTCTCCGTCTTCTCCTTTTTGTCTTTGTCTGGGTCACCAGAGGGTTTCCCATCCTCGTTCTTTCTCTGCGGACACTTGTCTCTCGTGTGCCCGGTTTCCTTGCATCCATAGCAGGTTATCTTGGACTTCCCTTTTCCTTTCCCCTTTTTCTTCTTGTTATCTCCGTTGTTTGGCTTCTTCGCAGCAAGTGCCGAGTGTGACTGTGATCCCTGGCAAGTTCGTTCTTCGATTAGAACTTGGGATATTATGGAGTCGACCGTTAACTTGTCATTTGTTGACATGAGAATAGTGCGAAGAGTGGAGTACGACTGGGGTAAGGATATCACCATCGCTATTGCAACCAAGGACTCGTCGAGGGACTGTCCGAGCGATTTCAGGATTAATGACTTTTGTCGCATAGCATTCAACTGAGGTTCCATGGGACTGTCGTCAACCAAAGTGCCTCGGAAGAGTTCTCCGATGAGGTACACAATGGTTTGTTTCCCTTTTCCTTCGTAGCACTCACTGAGCCTTTTCCAGGATTCTGCTGCTGTCGTCACATACATGACTCCACTCAGAGGCTCGTCCTTGAGGGTAAGAGTAATCTGGGCACATGCTTCTCTGTCCTTGATGGACCATTCAGCATGCTCATCTGGGTGAGTAGTCGCATCTGGGGCAGTTTGGTCTGTGCCACCAACGACCTCCCAGAGCCCTCGAATCTCTAGGACTTTCTGGACACGAAACTTCCACATTTGATAGTTCGATCCATCATCTGCGAGTGAGGGGATGTCGTAGAGTCGACTAGAGGGCGCAACAATTTTTCCAGAGGATGAGAGTGACGTGGCAGTCACAGTCGAAGGGCCAGCAGTTCGAGGTGCTGCAGAAGCAGAAGGTGGGTTCGACATTATGGGATTTCCAGTACGGGTTCAAGATGCTTCAAGGGTAGAACTTCACTGTGGTTAGAGCTGAACGGGGCTCATAACCTTTTGTTGTGAGGCTAGGAACAAAGACTCAGACTTCTCGGAGCAGAAGACTCACATTCTAACTAACCTAGGAACAAAGACTACATGTAGTTAATATCACGAAACTAATGTAAGTAACCAGAAACCTTACCTCAGACTTCTCGGAGCAGAAGACTGAGGTGAGATGGAAAAGAATTCTACCTATATAAGTCGGAGTTCTGATTAGGTAAGACATTACCGTTGTAAGCTGTACGAGATGAGAAAAGATAGAGAGGAAACTCATATGTAACAATAATGTAGATATTGTCTGGTCTTTGCTTCCTTTCTCTCAGCTCATTATCAGATGGCTGAGGTATATTTACTGTATGGTTATGTGGTGTTTGGAACTGACACTTTACAGTAGCATTCTTCATCTCTAGTGTCTACAAGGAGAAGAGTCATAACACTGTCAAACACTTGTTCACATTTTATTTATTTATTTTGTACTTGTTTGGTGAATTATCCCACTCTTTTCTTCTCTCTTCTATCTACCTTTCATGGGCTAGATGTCAACATCCACAGAGGTACTAGTAACACCCTTGAGGTGCTTGCTGTCCAAGGATGACTTGCTTTCCCTTGCATGCAATGCAATCAACCCCACACCCTGTGAGTGGGAGAGCTGTCAGGTAGTATTAAATAGCCAGCAAACATTGTTAAAGGTGATTGTCATTCCTCACTAGCATGGAGAGTCCTCCTTTCTACCTCCTTGGAAACCACAGTGAACCTGCAGCTCATGCATGGTAGAATTGATGCAATGCACCAGCTGCAGGATTGCTTATGGCTGTCAAGGATGAATGTTACTCTCTTAAGGTCTTCAGACAGTGACTGACTCCAGATGCTTATTTTTAGCATTTGCTTAGGCATTGTTCTTATGTTTCACAACAAGTGAGTATAGATGATCACTAGGAGATATGTTTTGGGTATTCACCTACACAGGATGGGATGTATCGCTGCCAGTTTTCTCGTTGCTCAGGCCGACTTCACAGTTCACTGCATGCACTCAAACTACATGTAGAACTGAGCCACCTGTCGCGTGTTTCACTGCCGTGCCCCATCCGAGGTACGTAGTAACCTACTCTTGATATCCGCCACTCGATCAGATTGCCTTCAGACTGTGACGCCGTGTTCGTTCGTGTGCCACAACTAGAAACACATTTTGAAGAGACCCATCGCAAAGATTTCGGCGATCACGTCCCCGCTCACGCAATCATCCCTCAAGCTTTCCCTACGATACCCACAAGTCTTGTCCCGCCGCCGTCACTTTCATCTTCTGACGTACCTTCGCATATCATGACGGTTTCCGTTATCTCCTCCAAGCGTCGCGCAAGCCAAACGTCACTGGATGGCACGAGTCGTCTTCCTCGCAAGTGGAGCAGACTTGATGCTCAAGACAATGACGATAAAGTCCACGATGTCATTATTTTCGGTGACCTTCCTTCCCTTGCACTTTCCAAAGGGTCTGCGGATCTGGTCACGGTGGAAGTGAGCAAAAAACCAGTCGACGTCCAGGCTCAATTATCACGACCACAACCAGTTATTTCCCCACCCATCTCCACGGATGATGTTGCAGACAGCATTCTATATCCGATTTTCTCTCGTAGGGTGGACAGACTCGTTGTGGACGGGATTCTCAGAAGGTAAACAAAGTTCAATGGGACTCGTAGAATGAGCCCAATCGCCACATTTCGCTTTTGTAATTTTCCCACTTGTCGCACGGAATAATCGCATCGAATACCTCTCTGTAAACACCGACCGTGCGCGCGTTCGGCATGGCCACGAGCTCTTCAAGTATGCCCCGAGTCACTTAGTTAGGCGACCGTCCAGCGCCAAAAAGGGCCTGGGGCACTCAGATATCTTTGCCAGAGCCACGAACCCTCAAGCGGACAGGTTCCTGATGCTAACGGTGTACATGCCAGAGACCCAAAACAATTCCACTCCAGAAGTGGATGCCCCGTATGTCACAGGTGATTGCATAGAATAATGTAGCAACGAGGGTAGCATAACCTGGCCCTTATCTGTCATAAAACATGTAAATTTTGTGTACACAACTTTTTATGCAGTATTCCCTTCAGCGAAGGACAGCAAGTCCGAGTCACCCGGGTCGGTGATGGTCATAACGCTACGAACCTTGGATTAGCCGAATCACGGTAACAAATCGAACCATCCACTCACCCGACACGGAAAAGTTTTCCAGCAGCGGTGCCGAGGGCAACGTTCGTGCCACTGAAGTGATGCACAGACGTCTTGGACAACATGGCATAGTACTCGAGCTCGGATTTGCGCAGGGGTGGGCAGTTACCAGCAATCAAGACCAACTTGGCTATTGTGAAAAAGAAAGGGTGCCAACGTCAGCAAAGGGACCTTCTCAGCATTATGCTCCAGTCCCCGTAAGTACGAAGACAAGGTGCTCACCCTTTCCACTGCGCATCTGCTTCAATGCAGACTTGTACCCGAGCGTGTACTTGCCCGATTTCACGACGAGCGAGAGACGAGACGCAATCGACTCGCTAGTTTTGGCTGCCTTAGTCTTGCTTGCGGGTGCCATCGGTAATTTTTTGGAGGTTTTGAAGCTTGACGGGCACAGATAGGTCTTGACACTTCTTGACGATGATTTGAATCACCAATCGTGTGGAAGACCAACTGTACAGTTTTCAAAATTTGAATCTCCGCGCACCCTCTGCCAGGGGTCGGAACGTTTGTTCTGTCTCATCGAGTCCGCTCCCGTCAGATCGTCTACATCAGCTCTCCTTGGATGGTGTCAAACTGGGTTTTCCCGGTAGGACCTCCTGCATGCCACAACTAACGCTCGTCCAGTCCCGCTTGCATCTCCTTAGCCAGACATTTCAAACCCATTTACGAAGTTTGCCAACTTGCAGCCAAGAACAACTTACCACTTGAATTCCGCACACACTCCCTCGTTGCCGATCTTTTTCTGACTGCGACGCCAATCAGGAGGCCTGATTGTCGTCAGGACCAGTCGACAACCGTCGGGTACCAACTAGCCACTTCACTGATCGGCGTGTCATCCCAGGTACCTTTGTTCAATCATCCGCGCTTTTCCGTCTGCCCAAGTTCCAAACTACCCCTCTGGTCGTCCGGCACTCGGCTAGTCTCTGGCCACTCCAGGTGGGCCCTCTCGGCAGTGGCATCCCCAACTTCGCTCCTGAGATGTGCAGGGTCATCGATATAAGAACGAGAGAGATGGACAGTGGCGTGCTTATCCGCGTTCGTGTAGGGAATTCAAGGGCTGCCACAATGAGGTTCACCAGCAATTGTGTCCAGAGGTTCCATACGTACCACCTCCACTAGCAGGCATTTCTATTCGTCCATGCAACATTCCAACGTAACCACGACTGTAGTTACATTCTACCTTTGCTCTCAGATGTCGCCGATATGCTGTCGTATAGAGATACAATTGAACATGATCAAAATAATGCAGGGGACATTTCTATGATAGCATGTGGGCCCTTCTCATCATATTCGGGCTTCGACACGAAACTTTTCACTTGGGATTCGTTGAAAATGATCTGGTCGAATGAACGGTCCGTCAGTCGTCAACTAAGCAAGCCATGACTCATTACCTTGGCGACAATGCTTGTCCCAAGGAACGCAGCTAGACGATCCCCTTTTTCTCTGAACTCTGCAAAGTACTCGGGAACACTAGCAACGCGGATCAACCGTGGTTGCATGTCCGTTGGTTGCTCAGAATTACTCGGGATGTAAGGCGACAGTCGAGACTGCAATGCAATGCCGATACCTAGCAATTCAAACTGTAAAAAAATGCAAGAGTAGACTCTCGCCGCGAAACCCACCCTTGACACGGTTCCCAAGATCACCAGTGACAAATAACCCCTGCCAGATGTACTCCCTTTGATTAACGTCCGCCTGCCTCACAGCAAGTCCAACGGCATCTTGCAGAGGTAGCGGTTGGTCTTGTGTATTGTTTACAGGGACTTGTTGTATGGATTTCAGTAAAGTTGGGTCAAACAGTGGTTCGCAGAAGCGATGTCGCTCCTTCCCCACTGTTATTGATTGTCCACGGAATTCTACCGTGACGAGGTCGAGGGCCTCTATTTCCCTTGCTCGTGCTTGCTCGGCAGCGGATGCTTTTGCAGTAGCCTTCTTTTTCATTCCAGTTTCAATGACTGCTTTCTCTTTGCCGGCCACCAAAACCGCAGCAATGTCGGTGACACCCTCGTCTTCAGGCACATCGGCCGTTTGGCCATCAGACGGAACACGGACCAGACCCTCTTTCCATATGTGCTGCGCAAAGTCCAGTAGGAATTGCTGGATAGTTTGGGAGTCCTCGGGGGAATCCGGTGGCGAAGCGGCAGCCATGACTGACTGGTTGGAGCGCAAGATGTTAGCGAGGTAGTTTTCGCAATCTCGTATGCCTATCGCTGTCGAAGTGCGAATGTTTTGTAGAATAAAGCCATCGTATATCGGAGAAATGTCCGACTGTTCGTACCCAATATCCACTACAACACCGCTAAGCAGTCCAGTTGCGTAAATCTGCGCCATTGGACGCTCGAGGACTGCAAACCCGGCTACGTTGAATCGTTCGAAGAACAGCTGACATACTTGTTCGAGGAGATCCCGAGATAGACCGGCTGGCATCGAAAGTATGACTGGCGATTCGTTTTGAGTGCGCTTGATCTGCAGCTGGTTAAAAATGACATATTTCCTGGAAGTGAAACGGATGGAAGGGGAGTTGCGAGCAGCCCAGCGTAAACGACGTACCAGAGTGCCTCTGCCTGTGTCCAGTCACGGACATCTCCATCGGCAAACGGCCATGAGATTAAGATTTCCTGTCCTGTCGCCAAAGCCTCGTCCAGTTGGGGTACCAACGAGGTAATCGTTCACCTTGGCGGTTGGGTTGGAATGATATGGCAGACGGCTGGGAGAGGATGGTAAACGCGACACATCGGAGTCGTTCGAGAGTTGCTTTCCGTTGGTATCGATGCCGTTCGATGATTCCCCCGTAACCTGCCGAAATCCAACGCGAGCCAGTATCTCCTGTGGCCAGATGACACATGAGAGCCGGGAATCCGAGTAACAGAGGCATACTGACTACAGCTGGTGCCTTGAGTAGCTCATGGACTCCTAGACCTGCTCGAATTGTGGTCCTCCCAGTCTCGACGATGAGAACGGAGGAGTCTCTGAAGGAGCCCATGGTTGTCTGAGTTCGCGTTCTGGTGGGACAAATGAAATCACGCGTGTGCGCCCATCCGCGCGTCTCGGTGCCGAATTGCTGCGAGGCGTGATAAAGTCAGGTTGCAACTTGCGAACAACCACAACCACTGTTACTTCTAACAGACCATGGCGGTAGACCCCAGCAGACTCGCACAGTTGTATTCTCCCCGGACATCCAAGAGTCTGGGAAGGAGCCATTCACGGATTACTCCCGTTGGAGGCTCCTCGTCAATGACGGTGGTCGGCACACGTGGCGTTATATGAGGACCGACGAGGAATGCAAGGACTGGCCCCAGAACGAGGTGGACAAATACTGGCTTGGTATACCTCTGGTGTGTGCACTCCGTGAACTCTCTTCGTTGTCCAGGCTGACCACACTACCAGAACTTGCCTGAGCTCCCAAAAG
>JANFAA010000118.1:0-74731 GCA_024663435.1 Pisolithus sp. B1 | reverse complement strand
CACAGAATTACACGCAGAATATCGACACCTTAGAAACCCAAGCAGGCATCAAACGCGTGTTGCAATGTCATGGGTCCTTCAAGACAGCCACTTGTTTGCTTTGCCGGAAACAAGTACCTGGTGTCGAGATTGAGCGTGAGATCCTCGAGCGTCGAGTTCCCTACTGCAAGACGTGCCTGGAAGTACATAGAGCAGCGGAGGCCCAGAAAAGCAAAGTTACTAAGAAGGGGAAGAAAGAGGAAAGAGGAACGAGTGGGACGATTGATAGCGACGATGGTGATGATGATATACTAGCGGGTATCATGAAGTAGGTTCGGCCGTTCATACTTCGTTTCCGCGTCCCGCCGATTGGTTTGATGACGCGCGTTTTGCAGCCAGATATAACCTTCTTCGGAGAAAAGCTCAATGACGAGTTCGATAGAGCACTCATAGAAGACAGGAATAAAGTCGACTTACTCCTCGTCATAGGAACGTCTCTCAAGGTTTCCCAGTATCGGAGATCCTGTGTACGTATAGGGCAACCGTCCGTTTTCCTGGATGATGGCTCACCTTCTCAATACAGCCCATCTACCACATTCGGTGCCTCAGGTGAGTGCACGCGGCTCGATTCATCTGTGATTGTCCCCGTCCCCACACGAAAGGAATGTCGCGCATGCAGATCCTTATCAATAGGACGCCGATCAGGCACATAAATCCGGATGTAAGTATACTTCTGAGGTGGTGCAGGGCGTACGTTCCTGACGCGGGCAAACAGGTCGTTCTATTGGGGAATGCCGACGATATAGTGCAGTACCTCTGTGAGCGGTTGCATTGGGAGCTGCCACCACCGACCCCGCAACGCGGTTCACGGCTTGACGTACCGGAGGCGCCAGGGAAGAATGGTAAACGGTCATCGACGGAAATGATGGGCGGAGTGGAACCCGTTCGAGTTGGAGAAAGGTGGGTGTCCTCTGAGGAGTGGGATGCACTGGTGTTGACGTTCTGTCCAGCCACGTCTGGCTATTCCCAGGCGCCGAAGGTGGTAAATGGGTCGAGGATATCAGGGAGAAGTACAACCACGCAGTCAAACAAGTCGCACCACATTCAGAACCGGGAGCCAAGAAAGCTCGAGTTACTTGACCATCAGGTCCCTGTAGTATATAGATGGACGATCTTATGCGGTAAGAGGCGCAACCATTCATACCAGACCTCTGCAGCAGATACGCATACCCCAGATTACAAACTAAGTAGATGGTATCATCGACGTCAATCATCGTCCATTCTCCTCGAAAAGAACGTCGCCATTCTCCTGCAAGGGTATCATAATTTTTCCCAATGAGCTGCGGCTTTGCCGTGCGGAGTGCCTTCCGCTCCGCCCGGGCGCGCTCACAAAGTCGGGTATGTTGGAGGACGTGTTGTTCGGATGGTGCGTTCGCAGGGAGGGTATGTGGAAATCTTCGTTGTCCTCGTCTTCTGTGTATGCGGGAAGGTACGCGGCGGGGGAAGATGGGTAGAGGCGGAAGTTGCGGATGACGTTGTATGTGCCCTTGCGTAGATGTGTGGCATACGAGTAGAGGAGCAGCGCGAAGTATATCTGATACACCATAAAGCATTCATTACACAGGGAATGTGGATAATAATCAGACATGAGGAGGGACGTCGACAGGAAAGTGACACGCACCTTCGCAAACCAAGAGAGGACAATCACCGCCACGGCTGTGCCTTTCTCCTCATGCCACAGGATATTCGCTGCGGCCGCTAGCTGCGCATCCGTCATGGGGTGACTAACATTAGCGCTCTCTCTAATCGCCTCTTGAGCAGGTGAATTGGCTTGGCGCCGTCCGTCGTGCGGGGTGTAGACCCACCATACTACTGCGAAGAAGAGGGTCCATATAGTGGAGAGTATGTGATCGAGGAAAAAGAGATGCGAGAAGTATAGTGTGTGTTTGGGGTTCTCCTGCACGCCCATCGAAAAAAAAAAAAGAAAACACACGGTCATTCTTGTTGATCCCAAAACGACCTTAGCTTACCTCCTTGACAGCGTTTAAACCCCAAGCTAAGGCAGCCAGCCCGACAGATGAATAGAGATACAGACTGAGTTGCGCGAAGGATCCTCCTGCACCTGCCAAGACTGAGATGAGGCCATAAACGCCCGCCACTTTGTTGAATACCTAGAGATGGTAGGTCAGGTCGCTCGAGTATGCAGACGCCGGTGTCAGGGCGAGCGAAACATACCGCAAAGAGTAGCGTAATCGTCACGCCAGTCTTCAGGTCCAGCAAACCAAGAAAGCTGTTAATGGGCCAAAGCCTCCATTCAGGACGAAGTGTGAGTTTCATATGCGAGTCATGTACAGCGCCTTCGAGTGAAGCAGAAGGATAGAGGGTTCCTGCTGGCTTACTAAGCACCATCATCATCATAGCACCGACTACGAAATCTGAAAAGAAACCGCGACGCTTGCATTCACCATAAAATATACACTAAATGATACAATAGTACTGTGCGAAAAGATCTCAAACAGACAACTCTACGAACGCTCGCCACGCAACCGCCGTGCAAGGGCAAGATCTTTGGGTTGTATAGTAACACGCTTAGCATGAATGGCAGCAAGGTTGGTATCCTCAAACAGCGAGACAAGGTATGCCTCAGAGGCCTCTTGCAATGCCATCACTGCAGATGATTGGAAACGCAGGTCAGTCTGTGGTAAGTCTATCAGCACCACCGACAACTCGACAAAGATGCACAAAACCAACCTTGAAATCTTGGGCAATTTCGCGAACGAGACGTTGGAATGGAAGTTTACGAATCAAAAGTTCGGTAGACTTCTGATACCGACGAATTTCACGCAGTGCAACAGTTCCAGGGCGGAATCGATGGGGCTTCTTCACACCACCAGCGGGCTGTTGTCTCAACATTAACACCGACTCATTCCCCCTCCACCAGTAACACTTACAGTGTGAATCGTCTTTTTCGACCCAGCCGACTTGGCAGCTAATTGTTTACGGGGTGCCTTGCCTATCCCATGTCATTGAGATCGAGCCACTTCCACTGAGAAGCGAGTGACTTACCACCGGTGGTCTTGCGAGCGGTCTGCTTGGTACGAGCCATTGTATGTGTGTCACTTGATTTTCTTTCTTTCTGAGGATAAGAACGGAGGACCAGTCTCGTATTTATAATGCATGAGGCGCGTCGCGGTGGTCACGTGCAGCCCGCGTCCATTTTCAATCAACAAACTCTTTCAGGAAATTCAGCACAGCCACCCACCCGACCCAATATATACTTTGCCCAAGAGACGAAGACAGTAGCGTATTGCATCGTCTTATCTCACAGTCAACGACTGCCAAACACATCTGCATTAAACATGTCTGGCCGTGGAAAAGGTGGAAAGGCGAGTTTGCACTAACTGGACGTTGAAGGCCACTGCTAACTTGCGAGCAGGGTCTCGGCAAGGGTGGTGCCAAGCGTCATCGTAAGATTCTTCGTGACAACATTCAAGGTGAGTCAAGTTGGTGCGTGGGGAGCGAGGATGGAATCTGACTGGAAGGACAGGAATAACAAAGCCTGCGATTCGACGTCTTGCACGTCGTGGTGGTGTGAAACGTATCTCTGGTCTGATCTATGAGGAGACCCGAGGTGTCCTGAAGATCTTCCTTGAAAATGTGAGTTCTACGTCGACTCAAGTTGGTGGGTGCCCTGATGTCTTATCCATGTTACAGGTGATTCGTGACTCGGTCACATACACGGAGCATGCTAAACGGAAGACCGTTACTGCTCTTGATGTCGTCTATGCTCTCAAGCGTTCGGGACGCACCCTCTACGGCTTCGGTGCATAATCCGCTACATATGGATACTTATCGTTGGTTCGGTTGTATGAATGCATCTTGTAGTGTACTGTAATATTATTTGTTGTCCTCTGGAATGAGCTCCTGATTGTGTTATCAATGGCCAAGTCGCAATGTTGATACAATGCCATCACTATTACGACGATGCCCTGTTCAACAGGGATTACACAGGAGAATCCAGGCATACCGACAACGATACATAAATCCATGCTCCTAGATCCCAATACTGTAACCTGTATGGAATAAATAGACTCCAACTAACAAAGGGAAAGATCACTCCGCGTGTCCGTACAAATCAACATAAAGTATGACATCTTGGGATTACTTGCAGCGGGGTCAACCAACAAAACTTATGCTGTTGCCTCGCTCTCGTCGACGAATATGTCTGCATAATGCTCCAATATGGTCTCGAGGGCCTGGAGAAAGGTCTGTCAGTTGACCTCACTATAAACGTGTCTTAGCCCTTACCCTGTTCTGATAAGGTGCGTCCGCCATGGTAACGTTCGCATGACCAGATGTACTTCCGTTACTTATTTGCCCGAACAGCGTCGGACCAAAGACGATGGCCAGGTTCTGAATCGACATTGAATTCTCCGCCTCATATTGAGCGATCCTGCAAGACAACATATAGCCACATTCCTAACATGAAAAAACGCACCCACGACTGACCTGTGGAGGTGCCCCATAAAGTATTTGAGCGTAGCATAATTTGGGTCTGGCAAGTCATTGACTCGCTCGTGCAATCGGATATGTCGCAACCGGTCGTTCTCGATTTCTGCAACGCAGGTCACGGATATGTAGAATAGGATAAATTTGGAATGCTCACTAGCGGCATCAACGAAACCCTGGTGGAGATTAAATGTAAGGAGTGGTTCGGGTAATTCCCTAAACCACAACTTGAGGACGCTGGTGACATTGTTGATATCCGCCGTCCATTCCTCCGAATCCAAGTCAACCGAACTCATATCTTGACCACGTCAGGAAATAGTATGGCGGTCGACATTATAAAAGGAATAAACATTACCTTTGTCAAGCCGTTCTTTGAGCATGCCAACCCTCCGAGCCATACCACTTAAGCGATAGATGCCTTGGCAGCGAATGCCATACTTCTCGATGGCAACGCAGCACTTTTCCAGAATAGGGGGAAGCTCGACCTGATCCCGAGCCATCTGCTCGGCCAGGTCAATGCCAAATGTGGGCCGACCACGATCGCTTATTTGAGTATTTCCGTTGGCCACACTTTGGGGCGGCTGCGCTGCACCATAGCTTGCATTGTGGGTGGGTAGAGGGGGAAGCTGATTAAAGTCAGTCAGTCACACAAGCACACAGCGGGCTCTAGGGCAACTCACGAAGCCTTCCTCAGCAGGTCCCTCTCGTCTCGGTCCTTTGGCAACTCCACCATGTGCATATGCATAGTTTTGCATATACGTCTTGAAATCCGCACGGTTGTCGATTGCTTCGTATAGAGCCTTGAGACCAGTTGCTTCTACGAATGCCTCAAAACCGCTCGCGGGAGTGACTTACAGAGGGAATGCGTACCTTCCTCCGGAGCAATGGGGACAAGGGTTGATCCGTCACTGAGCACAATACTCTCAAACAAAAAGGCATATCTCGTGAGGTGATATTTTGTCCCTAAATCAATTTCATCAACACACTCCTTCAACGCCTGCGACGAAAATCCATCAACACGAGGATAACTAATGCGCTGAGCATGACACTAACCCGCAGAATTCGAGGTAATTGGAAATTGAAGTACTCTTGCCGCATTGCTTGGGTATCGTTCAAGGCCTTGCGATAAGAATCGGACGCATTGGAAACGCGTAACCGGATATCATCCTCCTGCCGCAAGATCTAATCACCGATAAGTCAACATTAGGAACATCGGAGGAAGTAAAACAAGGGCGTTCACATTCCCCGGATTCTTGCCCTTGAGCAACAAGCCACCCTTCGCCACAGCCTTGCCGAGCACTCGCTTACCCCCAAGTACCCCTGGTTTGACCTGTACCGCGCTCTCACTAAACGACTCTCCTTCCTTCTGCAGTAGCACACGCTCTAACTCCTCGGAGGAAACATCCAAGCGGGCTTTACTTTTTTCCATGTTAATCTCCGCATCTTGCAATACGCGCTCGTACCGGCTGGCCAACTCTTTTGTCTAAAGCGGCGGCGGCGTCGTCAATAAATGGCGACGTGGGATGTAATAGGCAAACCTGTTTCCTGTTCTTGTCTACTTCCTTCGCCAAAGAAGCCAGTTCTTCGCTCATTTCGTTAAGCCGATGAGAGAAACGAATCCTATTTTCCGCCATGAGCTCATGTAGCCGCATGGACGACTGCCAGGCAGTGACAAAAGACCTAGTATCCAGACGTAGTTGACTGAGTGCAAAGTTGCATCATACTGGATTTATTGCACGTTACCCTGCTTTCCCATCGTTCATGGAGTAAACTTCGGAGGTACCTCGGGCGAGCTTCTGTAGACTCTTCCCGTACTCTTCCTCCAGGGCCGCCCTCTTCTTGAAAAATACAGATGCTTCCTGTGCAATATGTGAATGCCAAAATTCGTTGGGACCAGCAGGTACTAACCCGGCAAGATACAAGACCCTGCTTTATACGATCCAATAGGAGAGGGACACCACACTACCTGGGGGCTCAATAATAGCTGGGACATAGATGATATATGCTTACATCGAGCTCACACAGCGCTCTCAGAACGTTCTCGTCAAAGCTTGGTTCAGCCAAGCTGACACCGTCGCTAGGAATGGTAGACAAGGTATCTCGCCGCTCAACGGTCAAAGGTATACTGTCACGATGCTTGGATGCAGGTGATCGGGCTGGTGAATCAGAGCTTGATCTTGGGGGTGGAGATGACGGTTTCAGGGATAGCTGGGTGAGCGTTGGAGAAGTGACGCCTTCCTGTACCAAGTAATGACTTGGAGGTGACTGGAAAGCAGTGATGCCATCGGCTGGATTGCTCGAGTCTGAGTGATCAGTAGTAGATTTCCAGGCCTTATAAGCGTCGTCGCCCATGGCCGCATTCACTGCCAGCTGGCAGGAAAGTCGAACGGATAGGCAAGGAGGGACTTTGATGTAGACTCGCCGCTTTGGTCCTGCAACGTTGGCGTGACTGCAGCCGAGTGTAGTAGGAGACCGGGCGATTACATAATCCCTTTCTTTCACACGCTTCGATCGATGAAAAAACACAAGCGCATTTTGCAAATAATTAAACTGTCGATGAGAACCGGACAACACATGTGTTTGACATTGGAAGTAGATTTACACCAATCTATCGTAGCGCGAGTGGTAGTAGTACATAATCCGATGCAGTTCTGCCACTGCACAGCAATATTGTAGAAGACCCCTCTCGATTCGGCCCAGCAAGCTGCCACGAGGCAAAATTTCAGAAACCGTTAGTATGCCCCGCGCACCGAGTGCATGGCCTCGAGACCGTGTCCATGATGATTGTCTGATCAGCCAGCATCCTAGCAATATTTCATCAGTCAGCTACCCTCCTCGTTCTTGACGGATCAGATACCTCTGGGCACATTCCGCGTTGCAATCGTGGGTATTCGGATTGTGCGCCTGACTGAAGCTGCAGCTCGACCTGTTACAGTCGACCTACTCGGCGACCATTCCACACATTAGATTGCGACAATATGGCATGGTTTCCTCGTACCCTTTGCTGTCTTGCAATGGAAGTGTGGCCGCAAGAGAATTCAGTTAACTGAGTCAGTCGAAAGCACATCGTGATGTCGAGTGGAGAGTGCAAGAGACCTGTCGCTGCTGGGTTCACTCTGCTTAGACCATAGCCTTTAAGTAGTCCTGATGTCGCAATGATACCCCAGAAGATCGGGTGAAATCTAGGAGGTTCATATGGTTTTGGGTTGCAGGTGGGACCTACCACGATGCATAAACCTGCCACCGCGAGCTAAAATGAGGCAAATGACCGCTGTGTCACAATCAGTTGCACGGCCTCCACGTACAATCATGCATGTTGTTTGACGAGCGGGTTCAATACGACATCAACCACCAATTGAGGGTCACACATGGTCTCCAACTCCCCGTTGTCCAACTGGACACCACTTCGGTATTCAAAATTTCGCGTCAGAAATCGGGAAAGAACGTCCAGTGACATCCACAAGGGATTTCTGAAATTGGCTGCGATGAAACGAAGTTGCGGCACCATGCCTGCGTCGCGGAACTCAGCCACACCCTCTTGACTGTGGTCGCGTGACGCGCGGGGCAGGGCAACCGGACATATTCGCAGGCCAAACGTCATAATTGCCTTGTTTTTCTACGTCGTTCCACAATAAATGTCCGACATAACAGAACTCAGGCAGTGGCATCCTCCAAAATGGTAACATCTGGCGCTGCATAAATTTAGATCAGCCATCGAAGCCGACCCCGTGGCAGGGGTGATGCGACACCCACGCATACAAACAATAGCGAAAAGCCGCAAAGAAACGTACCAATAGCAGAAAGCTAGCCCCGCACAGTGATGATCAGATCCCGTACAATATGTTATGTCTGCCGGTAACTTTTGGTTTCCAATCGGTGCCTCGCACCATGCACAACCAGAGCAAAACACGGAAGACATGACGGCGGGACTCACGCACCCAGCGGATCGCAGGAACCATTAGAAGCAATTAGAGCTCTCGGAAATGAAAACGTCCATGAAACCGACCCCAGAGGCAATGTGAAAAGCAAATTCATCTAGAGCGAAGTGAATTACAGCAACCTCATACTGTCAGATCCACTCTTCTGGGAACCGTCTGGGTACCGCCTGTGCCGATCATAGCGCACCTGGCGAAGTATTTTGCCAAGGCAAAACGAACCAGTTGTAGCTGCTTCTGAGTGTCTTTTTGCCCGTCGACTCGGAGTTTGGCTTCCAGAATTTTCAAATAATCTTCGCCCGCCCCCTGCACTGTCCTGGAAACGATTTCATCCAGACGTCGCAGCAACACGCACGCGCCTGCATACGAGAACAGTGGAGTAGGGTCTTAAGGGCGATCGCATCATTTACTCCAGTGACGGGGACGATCTGTAACTCACCATACTGGAGCAACTCAAAGGCATCACAGAGTAGGACTGCCCACCAAGCCTTCGGCGCAATCCCTTCCTGAAGCATAGACACTAGGTCCCAAGCGGCATCCTGAAGGTCTCTATTCAACAGTCGCTGATGGAACTCTGCATATCGCACAGCAAACATTAACCGATGGGTGAAAATACCATGCGCTACGGAGTTTGCTCGAAGCCCTTGCAACGATGGGGCAATGCCAGATACGAATTTTGTGTACTGTTCTGGTCCTTAAATTCAATTTGTCAAACTGATGGCGTGAGATCGTGAAGTCAGGAGTGACCCTACCTGAATGAAGATACTCCTGCAGCACGCGATCAATCACACGACCAAGACCCACCCAATCCTCTGCCGAGGAACAGTACGATATTGCGAGACCAAATTCCTTCTTCTGTACAAACGTCTGGGCAGCGATCTATGCGTAAAGTGTAAGACCGGTCCCTCGGCAAACCAAAGACATAACTGACTTTGCAAACTGTTCTCCGTACAGCTTCCCTTTGGTATTCGTGACAAGTAGCGTTGACGTCCTTCACAATTGTGGAGAGGTCACCCTGATCCGCTTGGCTGCCACCACCGTTATTAGTGTTTGAGGGCTTGCTTTGCAATCGCAGAGGCACGCGAACCAAGATCTCGTCCGCAGTAGCGGCTCCTACTTTCCCGCAAGAATACATGTAGGTGACTGTGATCCTCCACATCGCGGGATCAGAGTGGAGGTAGTGGGCATAAGAAAGCACAGAGAAATCTCTGACGCTGAGCTCTGACCTGCAGGCAAATAAAGGAACCGATTTTGCAATTTGAGCGACAACTCACGCACTCATCATTTGCTGCCTGCTCTACCAATGAAAGCGGCTCCATCATATCCGCCAAATGGGCCGAAAGCCATGGATCAAGCTGTGCCGCATGTTCCAATGCCTTCAACGGATCTCCCATGAAAAGGGCCACGTGGACCATGTCTTCTAAAATGGTGGGATCAGGAGGCATGTCTTCTAGCACTTGGCCAACAACATCCCTGGAGAACAAAATAAGCATCCCTAAGAAGAAAAAAATATTTGGGCATCATAAGCTCACGGTAAATCCTGGCGCCGAAGTCTCGTGTCCACAAATACACCCCATGCAACGCAAACCTCTCTCCAATCCGCCCCGAGGTCTTCACACACCTTCCGTATCACCTCTTCGCGTCCCTCTAAAATACCAATAATGTCGCTGAAGCGATCCCACCAATCTTCAAAGTTGTCTCGTCTGTCAGATTCGGGAACATCGTCGAGTTCAATGCGGAGCGTCTTGACTTTCTCTTTCCACCGGTGAGAAGCGTACGCAAAGTCCCGTTCCGCATCAAAATGTTGAAGTTTTGGTTGAGTGGAGAGTAGAGGAATGATACTTTGAGCCAATCTCTGCAAATTTCCAGACGGGTGCTCCGACAGCGTCCCCAAAAAGAAGGTTACAGCCTTAGAAAGTCCCCGCAATATAGCCCTATATGACATTCAACAAGCTATGGTACGAGAATGACGAAGGCACCAACCTGGTTAAATATGGCCAATATGTCTCGTCTTCCCACGGGCGTTCCAAGCCGGATAGATGATCACCTTCTTCAGTGGAAGGTTCGATGAAGTGAATATTGAGCCACTCCATCAAATCATCGCCAACGGGTGCATTTTCCAATCCATACTCGGGCAAATAAAGAATGGTAAAGAGCGACAAGCAAGTATACAAGCTCCTGTAATGATCAGCGGTTGCCTGATTTGCTTCCCCTGCTATTCGCTGAACGGAATGGTTAGCAACCTGACACGTCAATACTCAAAAACACCCCCACAGATGTGTGTATCCAGCATTCCTTCGCGAAGTTGACATAATCCAGCGCCAGTTTCCGAATGCTACGTTGAATACTTTCGTGCTGAGTCCTTGTACGTCCTCAATGAACTGCACGAACAGTATTGACAGACTTACTTACAAGTATACACCATTCTCGTCCACCGTTTTCCTGAGGTTTTGCATTGCAGCAAAGATGATGGATGTATCTCCAACGAACTGGGGAAGAGACGTTGACGAGGCACTGTGTCAGGTACAAACAAGACTCACTAGGCGGCGTTCTGTCGAAGGTGGAGGCTTTGAGCTAACGAGATAGATATTTTGTTCGCCTGAATCGGTAGACTTTGATCGCGCTGACAGCTTCTCGAACTGAGGAGACTACATCCAATAGATGTGGAAACAAGTGAGAGGCGCGTACCAGCGGAGCCGGGAACACGGCGTATGAAGCGTTCAGGGGCGATACTGTTGTGAAGAGTGTTCTTCCAGATTCGACTAGCTCATCAGTCTTCCCCGTTTCAACTAGGGGTGGCAGGACGTCCAGGTGCGGGGTAGATGGCATCGTGCGACAGTCGAACGCACAGCTGTGAGAAAAGCAAACGTTGCTGACACGCCGTGCTCCTACACGGCCGTAACTTGGAGAGGCTTTATCCGATACTTAGGTAGGACTTTGGGCGCCAGACTAGACGACTTGTAGAGTTGCGATCCCGCCGGGACGCAAATATTGAACCAAAAGTTCTGGATTATGTCAGCATTGATGCCCATTTGCTGGTAATACATAGCCCCACCAGACGGCGGCCACAATGTACCACAGTCCCCGCTGGAGTTCCCAGGGGAACAAATTATCCGACCATCAACAGGTTGAGCCTTGCTCTTATTCCTTATTTTCTCTCTATTTTACACGTTCCCGGAAGGACACTGACTTACATGTTACGGTGGTAGACTCATTGCGATTCACATTCGCTTAGCACGAGGTGGGCTATATGGACAACAGGGGATACAGCCCTACGATTCAACACCTCCTTTCCGACTGTGGGCGATCATCGCCGGGATGAAGTGTTCCAGCCAGGCGACGTTCGACCACTTCGGGGAAGTGCATAGCATAAAGTGCAATACCCTCCACTCCCCACCAAAACACATGCATGGCACGCACCAGATCTCCTGATCTGAGCAGACGCCTGACTCGGGTTTTGGGCGCAATCCATGGCGCGCACTCGCATTTTTTCCTCAACACCTTCTGGGCTGCAACCACCCGCGTGTTTTCAATGTATTCTGTTTATGGGCTTGACACTTTGCAGCTTCCAAATCATCGTTTGGGGCAATAACTGTGAAGTAAGACGTCCATTACTTTACCGTGCAGAGGGTCGTGCGGTTCCCGAGCTCATCACATACCGCGATGTAGGCAGATTAGCGGTTTCCCTAAAAGGGAAAGGTATCGATGATCGTAGAGAACCATGGTGGTGCGCCAGGCTGTCGGCGCATGGTGCTGCGGGTAGTCGTCGACCAATCCAAGTAGCTAGTATCTGGATCCGTGAGTGGGGGGCCGTGTCAAGTTGAGCAGTTTAGGGTCAGCTGACGACATCATACATACCCGTACCAGGACTCTGGGCTTTCAGCGCGCTGATGGGATCGGAGGTCGTTTTTTTTTGTACGATAAGGCTGGAAAGGTCCATCCACGTTTCACCTGCCAGTGGATGGTGACGGGGCATCAATGTAATGTCAGGGGATTCGCCTTCTTCTCGCTAGAAGGGGGGACTGGGTTGCCTGCCGTGAAACGCGCCCATTCCACACAGCCGATTTTCTCGACTAGACAGACACTCTCTTAACTTACAGCTGTTTTCTCCTTTTCCCGTGCGCAAACTGCCTTGATTTCTCGATATAGGTATTTTGGGGCATCGTGCTCCCCGGAATCGTTAACTACGGGTCCTGCCCTTCTACCTCAATAATGCCTTCAACATAATGGGTGCATGTCACATTACGTCCATTCTCTCTAGTTGGATGCGATGCTCAACGCTCAAGCCCAAGGACTCAGGCAACGCTCTGTTGCCACTCCAAAGTGGATCGCCACGTCTACCGCGTGGCCGCTCGTTTGTTCCACCAGTCACCCAACGAGTTCGCTAGTTCACCTTCATACTGCATTTGACTTCCGTCCAATGCGTAAGCTTATTACAGCATACTTGTAATTAGAGTTTAGACTACGGTGCATTGCCAAAGGTCGCGCACCCGAAGTAACCGGGCTTAACACAATAGTGGCTTATGAGAGAGGCATCGTGGTTCACGAGTGTTGCGCCGGTTCTTGCTCGTGGGTCTCCTTCGATTCTTCTTGTGCTTCGTGTTTTGGAAGATCAAAAGATCAAGTCCTACACATGTCATGGGTGCCCCAAACGTGCTGCACACAAGATGACAGATTTGTGCCGAACTCCAAATATTCCAAAGAGGGGACATCATTATTGGTCATCCCCTGGGACGTGCACGGCGAGCTTCTAAATGCAGGACTTACAATTAGCCACCATCCACTTGCAGTACGTCATGTCGAGGTTATTCCCCGCTCAGGACAGGCGGACACCAATCTTCTATCCGCCTTCCATTGCCAATTACCTATCAGGTGGTGTCAGCCCAAGCGATCGGAAGTCCTACGTAGCGCATTGCTCAATGGGTGTCCTTGCTCCACCATTACATGGTTATGAAGCACCAACCCTCCGAATGTCAATTAAGAAATCAAACTGCCAGCTGGGGAACGGAAGACGGCCAGGATTGCATTTGTTAACATCCTGGTACCAGTCGGCTGGTTTACTTGGCTGATATGACAGCAAGGTTTCGCCAAATCGTGCCGCGCACGTTGCAAATCGGAGGTCGGCGACCTACGATGCCTCTGGCAAGTCACGAGCAAACTTCCATCATAGAAACAGGTGTTTTACACACCGAGGCGCCGAGGGACTGGACGTGAATTGAGGGGACGACCCCAGTGAGCAAGTACTCGTTCGAGACGACTGGCATTAGCGACCTATAGGCCAGGGGATAAAACTCATAACGATCAAGTTGTTAGCATGAATGGTGGCACCAGTCAGGGCAGACGGAAACGGCTTACTCGAGGCATACTCGTGTACGAGACCCACACTTAAGGTTTGCGCCGTGCTTAACTCCAAGTTCAATAGCCTCAAATGCCTAAACATGCGATAGTCGTTTCGTTAAGGCAGCGAGAAAAAAATAAGATTATAATAATACAGATAAACTACAAAAACACTGAATACAAAAAAGCGTTTATGCACCGAAACCGTAGAGAGTGCGTCCCGAACGCTTGAGAGCATAGACAACATCAAGAGCAGTAACGGTCTTCCGTTTAGCATGCTCCGTGTATGTGACCGAGTCACGAATCACCTGTAACACGGGGTAAGACATCAGCGCACACACCAATTTGAGTCGACGTAGAACTCACACTTTCGAGGAAGATCTTCAGGACACCTCGGGTCTCCTCATAGATCAGACCAGAAATACGCTTCACACCACCACGACGTGCAAGACGTCGAATCGCAGGCTTTGTTATTCCTGTCCTTCCAGTCAGATTCCATCTCACTCCTCACACACCAACTTGGCTCACCTTGGATGTTGTCACGAAGGATCTTACGATGACGCTTGGCACCACCCTTGCCGAGACCCTGTTTGCAGGTTAGCAGCGGCCTTCGACTTCCAGTTAATGCGAGCTTACCTTTCCACCTTTTCCACGGCCAGACATGTTTAATGCAGATGTGTTTGGCAGTCGTTGACTGTGAGATAAGACGGTGTGATACGCTACTGCCTTCGTCTCTTGGTCAGAGTATATATCGGGTCGGGTGGTGGCTGTGCTGAATTTCCTGAAGAGTTTGTTGATTGGATATGGACGCGGACGGCACGTGATCACCGCGACGCGCCTCATGCATTATAAATACGAGACTGGTCCTCCGTTCTTATCCTCAGAAAGGAAGAAAATCAAGTGATACACATACAATGGCTCGTACCAAGCAGACAGCTCGCAAGACCACCGGTGGTAAGTCACTCGCTTGTCAGTGGAAGTGACTTGATCTCAATGACATGAGACAGGCAAGGCACCCCGTAAACAATTAGCTGCCAAGTCGGCTGGGTCGAAAAAGACGATTCACACTGTAAGTGTCACTGGGTGGGGAGTGAGTTGGTGCTAATGTCGAGACAACAGCCTGCTGGTGGTGTGAAGAAACCTCATCGATTCCGCCCTGGAACTGTTGCATTGCGTGAAATTCGTCGGTATCAGAAGTCTACTGAACTTCTGATTCGGAAACTTCCATTCCAACGTCTCGTTCGCGAAATTGCTCAAGATTTCAAGGTTGGTTTTGTGCATCTTTGTCGAGTTGTCGGTGGTGCTGATGGACTTACCACAGACTGACCTGCGTTTCCAATCATCTGCAGTGATGGCATTGCAGGAGGCCTCTGAGGCATACCTTGTCTCGTTGTTCGAGGATACCAACCTTGCTGCCATTCATGCTAAGCGTGTTACTATACAACCCAAGGATCTTGCCCTCGCGCGGCGACTGCGTGGCGAGCGTTCTTAGGCGGTCATCCAGACTATCCATGTGTTGGATATATTACATTATTGTACTCTAAGTATTTATTTAACATCTTTTCCTTGTCCGAGTCGTATCAGAGTTGCCACCCAACTGACGGTTTACATTTTGTTCGAAATCAAATGAGAATGCGACCGACTATTACGCTAAACACACGCCCCATCCTTACGCATTACCACTACGTGGCGTCCGTTATCCAAGCATACTGAAGGCGTTAGGCATTATTAAAACAATAGATGTGAGGTACATATGTCCCTTGTCCGCATTATTTGATACAGATCGTTGTCTTCCCGAGTGAGGCTATAGCAGGGCCCCACCGATTACGGACGCCAACGTAACAATAATTGCCCCGGGATGTATGGACCACCTGTTAGCAGAATTAGGACTGCCACTACTGGTACCGGCAGTTGCAGTTGCTGCGACCGAGCCAATCGTGGCTGACGGCGGATTACCATTGACGCCGTTCATCGCGAGAGCCGTTTCAGACAGTTGAGCAAACCCGACCGCCGCCGGATTATACCTGAACACGGAGTACACGTTTTTCTATATCCAAGGCCCCTATCAGCACGACTCCCCATATACGAACCAGAAAAAAAACCAACCAAGAAAGTATCGCCGACAACCCAACTGGGAGCGCCACTTCCCGAAGACAGCTCAAAAAACGCTCCAATACAGTCCGAGGAGGAGATCTGAGTCAATCGGAAGTCAGCCGGACTAACTGACCAACTAGGGCCGCCAAACGAGATTGCAACGTTGACTTCTGTACTGCAAGCTGTTCGCAAAACGGATTGAGTCGGGTCAGATGACATCGAAGAAAACATAATCGTTACTCACGGTAGGAGTAGTAACCCGCCCAAGACCCCGTACCAGGTTGGGAACCAGGAATCTGGGCAAAGATGTTCTGTATAGCGCTGGAGGGACCTCCTACCAAGGTGGTTCCAGTGTCGATAGCAGCGTAGGCGGAGGACCCAGTCGGAAGTGTGATGTTATTTCCTTGCACAGTCATGGCTACGGGTAATGAATGACGGAATTATCGTACGGCAGACAGGTCGACTCACAGCTCAGCGAAAGAAGCCAGAACGAGGGCGTTGAAGCGAGACTCTGGTAATCGATCGATCCAGTGTAAAGGCTGGAGTTCACGAAGCCTTGAAAATGTTGGAGTAAAAACGACATATAACCTACGCGAACGGAGGAACAACTGACCCATTGTGAATGTTCCACCCGGCTCGTTCGCTTGCACGTTAGTGGCGTTGATGAAACTTCAGAAAAGAGTGAGATGCACGTTGTGAGGGGGTGACCAAGTGCGTACCGAGTAAGCTGGAACGACATGACAGGATCCGTCCAAGTACTACTGCTAGCTAATGTTTCCCAGAAAGGCGTAGAACCCGAAGAGGCGATAGCTTGCCATCCAAGACCGAGCAATCCAGACACGGGACTAGTCAGAAGGCCATTAGAAACTTCATCTACAGCTCCGAAGACTTGATTCGGCACGGAGAACCCAGCCATTTGGACGACATCTTGAGCAAGACTCCCCGCTGCCTCCCCACTGCCATAGGTAACGTCGAATGGTTCGGAGAGATTCTTGAATGTAGAAGAGGACGTTGCGTCAAATACCGCAATCCGTGAGCAGCCTACTGTACAACTAACGTCCGCCACCCAAAGGTCTCTGTGCTTGCGATGAGTCAAGTGGGACCGGGTCGGGCCGGATGAAAACGCACGCTGAACCGGTGTCAAGTATGACGTCAAAGGACACAGGTGGCGTGCCAATGGCTAACGAACCATAGAAACTGTTCAACGAGAGCGTTCAAGGGAACTACAGTACCGTGAATATGCTGAATTCTCACCTCGAGTCGGCGTCTTGGTTAGTTAACCTAAAGGCGTTGTTAGACGATGACGTAGGTGAACGGTGTACACGTTAGCATAACTTACAAGTTACTGCCTTCACTCCTCTTCTTTGGAGTTGAACCTCCATATCTGTTTGTTAGAAACTCGCGCTCCTTCTGCGCCCAAGCGGCCCAATCCTCAACAGAACGGGCAGATGGAGCTCTGCGTTGAAGAGTAATGGACTGCCCAGCAGTGACTGGCTTCGGACTCGGTACGGCGACACAACAGCTTGACGAGAGCAATGCAACAAGTAGCCACGCAGAAAACAACATTGGCGAAGAATGTACGAACGAAGGAGAGAAAGCAGGGGGAAAAAAAGTGGGAAACGGTGGCGGTCACAGTTGAAGATGAAATACGACTCGTAAGCCAAGCACGGCTGTCACTTGGCTGCGGAATGGAAACCTCGCACCGCAAGGTTTACCTTAGCACTGAAGGGTGGTAGGACAGACAACAAGGAGTGGCCGGCTTTACAATACATATTGAAACCAAAAGGCTGTATTGTGCCTGTAAATGGCTTGGCTGCGGAGGAGCAGTGCCGGGGCACAACAACACGTCGCATCGGGGCTCGACATGTCTTCTCACGGTGTTGTCGGTGCTAGTAGCCAGTAGCAACCTGATGCCACACAAAATTTAAAAACCTCGTCATTGAGACCAGCAACTAAGGTGCGAGGGCTCGGTAAGTATCAATGATTTGTTTGGGACTCGAGAGGGTAATTGCGCATGTTACGCAGCAACCCTCTTCAAATCAGTAAGCGGTTGCCACATCTTGCTGCTGCGCTTGTCAAACTGTGGTGAGTCGTTCTAAGTACGAAACTACTGTCTATCCTGGGAACATCAAATTCAGGATATTTCGAGGTATTTTGTTGGGTTCACTAGTTGAAGACGACGATAACCACAAGTCAAACTGGCGCATTATTGGAAGGCATTCGTGTGCCGTTGGGTAGATCGTCGCCTGACATGATCGCTTTGGCATCCACTGCGCCGCAGCAGGTGTGTGAAGGATGTCTTCGCAGGAACAGCTCACGTGAGGCTATACTGCCCGGTTGGCTACTCCTGTTACAAGTACCGGCCACTCAATAGCCTGTGTACTACAGTACAGTCTGGACTCGGGAAGGGTGGTTGGAGTAGGTGGGCCAAGGACCCAGGCCCAGGCCTACCACAGCCAGTTTCGTCATCCCTTCGTTGGCTTTTCAAGGTAAGCGGCCTTGGCGAACGCCTGCCGCGTGCTCTCCAACCACGTTTATCCGTTAATCAATTGGAGTTCATGTCGAAGCAATAAGCCGGTAGAATACGATGTAAGATCATGATCAGGTGGATAGAGCTACGGGAATCCGAGATAACTCATGTGACAAGCTGTTAAGAAAGGGAGCTCAGGATCCCGGAACGTCGAGCACATAGGCGTCATATGAGGCGTCGACCATGGCTTGTTTAGAGGTAACCAAATCACTGTTTCATGTCCGAGCAGCTCAGAGATAGCACGAAATTCAAGTAAACTTAGACAGAACGCGAGACAGCGCAAGGTATCACTTGAGGGGGGACGGGGGTGCACAACATCAGTTTAGCCCCTTCGGCAATGCCGGTATGGCCAGCAAGGTCACACCCTCTTCTCTGATTCGGTGGCTATCTTCGCAACGATGTCCGCAATCCCTGGACGTGCAGACGGATCGCGGCGCCAACACAACATACATATCTCCCACCATCCGTCCGTTAAACGGGAATGTGTAGACCGTGCGCTCGGTCTGTCCGGTGGCCCTTCCATAATGCGTTGCATGAGAACTCTTATAGTAGGTTTGTCGTGGAAAGGGGGTTCCCGTGTGAATAACTCCTATATATTCTATTTAGCGAACGGACAGGAACTAACAAGCAGAATGGAAAACGAACCAAGGCTGTCATGCCGTAAGACCAGACATCTTGTTCCAAGGCGGGCTCGCATTCTTCTAGGCACTCGGGTGCTGTCCAATTCAATGCCCCAATACGGGCAGTGCTGATGGGCAATCCAAATGTCGAGTTGACGAGCGAAGTAATACCGAAATCAGTCAAACAAGCCTCTCCGTTGTCAGAGAAGAGGACGTTGGACTGCCACAACAAGGCGTCAACGCAGCCCACGATATGAGAGCCACACAAGCTTACACCTCTCAGACTTCCATGCAACAAAGGGCCGGATTCGTGACTGTGCAGGTAGTGCAGTCCATTCGCGATCCCAAGAAGCTTCGATAGATGTTATCGACCGCTCCAAATGCCCAAGCTCGTCACGTACTTACCAAAGGGCGAGGATCGACTGCCTTGTTCTGGACATAGTCAAACGCGTTCCCCCTTTCCATCCAGGGATGAATCAAAGAGACAGTCATGTTGAAATCGGTCGAGATTCCTAACAGTGACTGTATATTTTCGTGACGAAGATTCGACCACGAGTATACTTCTCGTAGAAAGTGCTACATCGAGGTGAGCTTGATGCATGAAGGAATCGGGATACAGACCTCAACAGCCTCCTGAGTATCAGGAGGGTAGGCGTGAATGGTCTTGACTGCAACCTTTATTCCTTCTGGTTGCAAAGTTCCCTCGTACACATCCGCGGATTCACCGATGAGTGGTCGTCGGGTGGTATCTCTATCAATTCTTCCGTTAAGGACGACAGTATATTGAAGCGCCTTTTCAGACAGTGACTTGAGCGTGGATTTCGACTCCGACAACTTCATCATGGTAAGGAGGAAGTCGGGTAGGAATAGCGCTAACACCACATTGGCACTTTATATCCTATATACGAAGGGTTGAGGGAAACCCCTCCAGGACAGAGAACGTTTAGAATGTTCATTTGACCAACTATTCGAAGGCCGAGATAGTGGCAATCCGTTCAAACCATGAGGCGAGATTGGTCCGCGCGTCTTGAAGAGTAAGCTGTACAACATCGTGATAAGATCTCGCGTTTGATCGTGGTTCCTCCAAGTCAGGGTTGAGGGTGTGGGGGGCAATATGAGAGCGATTGTTACGTCCCATGGCGTCTATTGATAAGGTACGTCGTGCCACTGCTTTGATGTGGTCTGACTTTACATGAGCTGCTCTAGCCGATTGCCAATCCTAAGAGCAAGGCGAAAAAGGAGCGACTGAACAACCTTACGATAGACGCCATTGCCCAGGTGCACCGACTGGAGAGGGGGGCCGTGAGGTTTTCGGTTACCTCATGCCAGCGCTAGTTGGCCAGCTACACGTGGGCAGCGGGAACTTGAACACGCCAAGCTGTCGATGTTTCGAATCATGCTTTTGCCAGAAGTTCAACTCCGGTTCTCCGCAGCGGTTTTAGTTATGAAAAAGACAACGTTTTGTTTGCCGCCCTTTAGGAGCGACGAGAAACACGTTCGCAACGTTGAGCCTATGGTCATCCTGGCGGTCTCCTGTTCGGCATGGTCACATTGTTTGGAGACTGTTTACGGGTATGGGGTCATGGTAAGGCTCGTGGTACGTGCTTTTATTGAACATTCTGATATGTTCAGTGCTGCTATCCTGCTGGGACTGCTAAAACGGCTTCTAATTATCGTCACTCGCTAGGTCGCTGAAATGATGCCGTCCACAGAGGTCCACCCGGCTACCCACTAGGCTCCCCTAACCCTGTATCCAACCAAGCTTCGTCATCCTGCGCTTCACGCCATCAACTTCCTTCCGAGGTCCGTGTGTGTCGAAAGTCATCAAGCAAGGTTCATACACCTCCAACGGCCAACAGCCGCCTCATTCGATCATGGGATGGAAGGCGAGTGCAAGTCCGTGCTACCTCATGTCACCTTATCTTAACGCCAGAGGAAGGCACTGTTTTGCAATGGCATCATGCACAGGGTATCGATCAGACGTAAGCTTCCCTTGCGGAAAGCCACGCAGAGGGCTGAGGGATCGATGGGCTCTGCCCTGCTGGGTATTCCTTTGAAGGAGTATAAAGCATCACACGCGGCCACCTCTTGACCTCCCTTCTATTCAGTAAACGCTCGACTTGGAGTCTTTCCATGGACAGTTCACAGGATATTCTTAGGCAGTTCGCTGAACGTGCGTCTCGGTACGCCATTAACCTAAACGGACGGGTCCGTCAAGAAGAGAATTGCACTGTTTCACGTGGAGGGAATGCTATAGTGTATTCAGGCATTCTTCGACCAGAGGGAACAAGGGTAGCTATAAAGGCGGCACGCGGTGTTCTTCCAAGCGATGAGCCTGCGATCAAGGTAAGCTCGACAACTCGACAATCGTCTCTCGCTAACAAATTATCACAATGTCATTATCATCGCCGAATAGCGTGTCTTCAAAGAAATACATCTTTGGTCCAAACTGCGTCATGACAACATTGCTTCGATGCAAGGTATCACTACTGAAATTGATCAAACGGTGTCCACTGTCTCTCCCTGGATGGAGAAGGGAAACGCATATACACGCGTGCAAGATACGACTATCGACCCTCGTCCTATGGTAAGTGGAAGAGGGACCACTGTCAGGATTACTGTAAGACTACTTTCCTTAGATGATAGACATTGCGCGAGGACTACATTACTTGCATACCTGTGAAGCGGGTCCGGTATTCCATGGTGATTTGAAAGGCGTAGGTTGACCTTTTTTGAACAGCTTCCCCCTACTTGACTGAGGTTTTACCGTAGCTCAACGTGTTAATCTCTGATAGCGGCCGAGCTCTTCTTGCAGACTTCGGCTTTTCTCATCTTGTCAATTCTTCGTTTAGCATGACTGTCTCCAGTAAGTTTGGGTATACCATACAGTGGGCGGCTCCCGAGGTTTTTGATGCGGTGGAGACTTCCGCTGCAGCAGACATCTGGTCATTTGGGATGACACTCTTGGTACGCCTGCCATTTTTTTTTAGCGCGTATCATGCAATCGATTGAGTTTGCACAGGAACTATTTACGCGCAAACCACCCTTCCATCCACTTAAACCTACGGCTGCCATGCTTAGAATTTGCCGAAGGGAGACACCATGCCGCCCGAGCGATGAAGAGACATGTTCACGTCTGACAGGACCATGGTGGAATGTTTGCCTTAAGTGTTGGGAGTACGAGCCCGCCTCGCGTCCAACGATCGCAGATGTTTTACAAGACGTCGCAAACATATACGGTTTGTCCTTCAGTGGTTTACTGTTAGTCCATCGCGATTGACCAAGACCCGCAGGTAAGAAACTCTAAAGCGTGACTTGTATGCCTGTGGCGATGTGGTTAGCGAGTGTGTGGGATAGTCTTGCACGGGCGCCTATTCCCATACACACCTAATCTTTAACCGCCGAGAAGCATGCCACTGTTCTAAGTCCACATACTACTTCCCGACAGTCACGAATGTACATAATGTTAACGATTTATCAGCTCTGACAAGTCGGTGTCATCAAACTACTCACCACGTCGGTTCAACTGCCAGTCCAGTTCGCGGTGACACTGCTAGTCTCCAATGATGTGTAATTCTCACACTTCATCCTTTTTGCGGTTCCCGGCGTCAATACTGTACACATGAGCAAGCGTACCCACGGTGTGCTGTAGTTTCCTGCTGGCTGATACCCTGTAGTTCATCTACGGTCTCCTCGCATGGCTTGTCCCCTGCTTGGCCCTGTAAAATCCCAGTTTCGAGCCCCCCACTCAAGCTGCGGCCTGTGGGTCGAGCTGGATCCAATAGAATGCTCACAAGAAACCATTGATGACCATTGATGACAATACGTGTTACAGTATCTCGATTTTGCACCCACTACGGGACAAGACCCAATGCCAGTAAGGTGAATACCCATATTTATATACTGCAACAAGTAGACTACAACTTAGACGCGGTGCCTTGGGCACGTAGAGTAAAAAGTAAGTTATGTACTGCCTGACGGTAAGTTGAAGGGAAGCGAATAGTTTACAGTAAACTTGTAATGTAGGCAGGGCAGTGACGACTATGGCGCGGTATGTATAACGTATGAGTGTATGTTAGTGGATCGATAATAGCACATAAAAGTATGTACCATAAACAACTGAAAAGGTGGGCCGATGGAGTAAGTTATTCTGATTGGTGGGAACGGCTGCAGGTCGGTGTGGTTGGGGTTGGCTCTATTGAGTTTTTTAAATGCATCCGTCTCTTTGAGGAACTCAACGAGTGCTTCGATTCCTTTCTCTGTTCCTAGTATGTCGGTTACGACGAGATCTTCTGAGGCAGAGCATAGCATGTCGCGTGTATGGGGCATGATGTAATCACGTGTTTGGATGGGTTCGCCGCGAAGGGTCCTCTGGTGGTACAGAGGAGAAATATTCGCCTACAAACGCGTGTCCTGAGTGGCATTGGATTCAGTGCCCGTACGTTTTGCATCGAGTCTCGCAGAAGTGTTTACGGAGTTTGAGAGTGGGTGGTAGGCTGTCAGCGGGGGAGAAAAAGCTGTTTTCTTTTATGGTGTTGCACCAGCTGGCAGTGTGTTGTCGACTCATGTAGGAATTTTGGGGCCGCTCGTGATTGGCATCTTTCGAACGCGTACGCCGGGGTGCAATGCCAGTAAGGACATCCTTGAAACGTTGAATAAATAGATACGTGCTATGTTTGAAAACACGAAGAGAACACGCGTGAGAACATTCTAACTTCTGCAACCACGGTCCCTATTTCTTTCATATTCTTTCGCTGTTGCGGCTCAAAGTTGGTTATTCCTCTTGTCTACATTCCCCACCACATACTACTTACGCTTCAACGTTCGCCTGAACTTCTAAGTTACTCGTAACCAGGAAATTCGAACCTATATAACGCTTGTGGTGGGTAGGGAACACACCCCGATGGGTCCGACAAACATCTGAAGAAATGTGTGTTTTTAGTCCTCTGAAATATCACCGCAACCGATGTTTCATGGCTATCTGCGGGTTTTCATTATCGGGGGAGCGAGCCATCCGATTTCCTCGGTACCATCAAGTCTCTTGGTGATTCTGTCCCTCATGCATTCATATGCAGCCACGATCAGTGATGTGCAGCCATCAAAATCCGGTTTTACAAGACGAAAGCTGCGAATGCTACCTAGGTATACCCATCGTGGTTCTCCCTGTGCCTCACCACCCACTCTCATGGAGGTTGGTCTATGGCAGCAAATATCCTTCCTTCCAGCTCGATGACTTGGTACCCATTGATAGTAAGCGTTAATACGTCAGCATCGATGCGCCGGAAGATGAATTGTACAAAGTACGTAGATGAGTGTACGAGGGATCTTAATTTATCATGTGCGACAGGTAGCAGGATGATACATACCCTTGGAGGTTGGACGCCGTAATTCCTTTCAATCAAGTTGACCGGTAGGATGATAGGTAAGATAAAGGGAATGCCGACGCAAAGGGTTGTTTGGAAGTGCCGAGGAGACAATGATCTCGACATCTGCTTTGAGATTGTTAGGCATGCTAACAGTGATGTGTTTGCTCGCAGGACTAGATGTGGGGATTTAGTGGCTCGACGCGTCGACTGTGGGAGACAGATGAAGGTCGCTGGTCACTGTCCTTTTATTCCCCTGGGATGCTGCAAAGGACACCACGATGAGGTGAGAAGTCTTCGAGTCGATGCAATACCACACGTGTCCTATTCGACTGGGCTTCTACTCGATCTGTCGGACCACGGACTGATCGTATAGAACGAGATCGACTAAAGTTCGTTCCTCTGATCCCCTGGTCTGGGGCTGGGCTCCCTAGTAAAGCATAGAGCATTTGACTTCACCGGCATAATATCCCCACTTATTATGTGTATTCAGTAGAAACCCCATTCCGCAGTCGCTCTGGATTCGACCCACTTCACCATCTCACGCATGGCATGTATAGGCCGGTTGGGACTGATTTCTTACCAAGTAGAGCTATCTCGAGACATGCACTGTGAGTGATTCCGACCAGACCAGTATATTTGGACATAACTCCAGCGAGATACCCAGGAGAGGTAGACTATTACTGTGTCGGTGGAGTTATTTCAGCCCTGCTCTTTTACGTTGGTACATATGCTAGTCCACGGCTGATCAATCAACCCAGGGTACGTTAATAATCAACACGTCTTAGCGTTTTCGCCCAGGATTTCCTCGCAAGGGATTGTCATCTGCAAAAAATGAGGTTCTCTCTAATCCAACATGATTAAAATCTGCGTCGTACGGCTGAGGTCATTAGCAAGTGCTGATAGCACTCCAACTTCACACTTGTCATGGCGATCCAGTGGCGTGATGGCGCCGCGAGCCCGAATTAACGTGGTGCACTCCGACGTGCTGATCATGTAAGAATCTCTTCGTACTAGGGTAATACCTCGCAATTCTGTGAACCAGATTGGGGGTAGCTCCCATTTGATCTGTCGGAATCATACTGATGCCATTGAAAAAGCAGGGGCCCCTGCTTCCCCATCTCCTTCCCGAAGAGCAATATCTCCCCTCAAACTCTTCACGCAAAATTAGGTCACGTCACCAAATGATCACGAGTTGTGTTGTATTTGGTGGATGTCTGTATGTCTCGCCCTGTACGACTCCACTCGGTTCGCGCTCGCACTCACAGGAATCAGCATGGTTCTCTTAGAGGCATCGACTATCCGAACAGACAATTTTGTGTTGCTTTTTATTGGTTTCCACATCCGAGCATAAAATCTGGGATATTTCAAGCATCGTCGATGCGTACGACTGTGCATCAGCGTTTATACGACACTCTGCGCTGCTGTACAAAGGTTTTTTTCATCATGCCAATCCAATTTGATCCATGACCTCATTGGAAAACTTACAGCTCCTAACGAACTCTAGTCTTCCACAATTTCGCCATTCCGCACATACCTGCTGGCCCTTACCCTCCATCGGAGTGGCCCATCCAGTTTTCTCAGCCAAATCACTTTTCTAACGATCTTGTTTGTCAAACCATTCACATGCAGCACGGTCAGTTATCGGGATGCAGTTGGCAAGAACGAAAGCTGTGAATACGACTATATATGTTATGTGCATCTGTAGGACGGCCAAATTACAACACGTGCTTTTTACTGTTTTCTGATAGCTCGGCAAGTACTGATTTTCCCCGGATGATGACTCGTAAGAATATCCTCTGACCGGTGGTACACCAGTGAATCCACAATGTTGTTTGATAGCAGCCACCTTCGAAACTCGGAAGGTAGCAGTGTAGTCAGCCAAGTTGAATGTGATTGAGGAAACAGTGCATCGAGGACCCTTTTTTTGAAGTTTATTACCTGTCCAGCCCATGCACTTGGCCATGCAACGATCCGCGCGCTTCCGTGCTGATTGGAATTCGCCCAATACTCAAACGCTCAATCATCACCGTAACCACCGATACTAACAATTTTGGATTTATGTACTAGTGATGTTGTGGCGGTTCACTGTTTGCGCCATTTGCGAACCACACTTCACAGGGTATCGTTTTATTGTCGCAATGATAAAATATTCAAGCCACTGCAGGGCTCCAAATCTAAACAACGCATTTGATGGTTCCGAATGTCCACTAGACATTCGGTGGACAAGTGTTTAAACAAATCGCAACGTACTATCTGACAAATCGGTCAAGCAACAGAGAGAACGACTGATGCAACGTCTATATTGTCAGTCTCGGGACGGAAAGGCATATTAGATTGTTTGGTCCGGCGATCCCCAAACGCTGAACCACTCACGTGTATGCATCATCATTTTATCACAAAACTTTCAGATAGGAGAGCACCGGAAGGTACCCAATGGATGAGGCTGCAACTCCTCAGGAATAGCAACGATAGGGGCAGGAACATGGGCGATGAGGTACCGGGTCGGCTGAAGAGCGACAAATCCAGGGTTCTGCCGTAGAAAGTGTGGATGGTGAATTCATATTTTCCAGCCTTGAGGGTCTGATGGAAGTTGGAAAGAAGAATGGAGAGCGTGGCTTTGGTAATGCGACAGCGGGTCCAATCACCTTCTATCATATGAAGACATCCCGGAAGATACTGATGAAGAGTCCGCTGGAATGTCCCCACGGATGGTTCGGGTTGTTGGATTCGCTATCGCAGACTGAAGTCGAAGGCCGGTAATGCAACTCCAAGGGAGTCTGGGACCAGAGTGTCCTCGTTGCACGGCAAGTGGCGGGATGATCTCCGCTAGACGTAAACACCGGCTGCAAAGGATCGATGCATGAGTCAGGACGACGGAATCGTAGCTGCTATATCTTGGGTAGATGCCCAGCTGGGTGCGGATTGAAAACTCGAGGGCACAGGTTCGAGATCAACGCAAAGTAACCTCGATGACGCTAAGATCCACGTCGCTGATGCAAGGAGCGCTAGGTTCGACATCCTCGCCAGTTCCGTTCGATATCCAGAGGACTACCTGCTTGTGCATGGTGTGGCGTAGCGTTGTTACACGTTCATTTATAAGTTAGCGACTGCAGGCTCACTTTTCAGCTGCATTGCGCGTGTCCTCAGCCGTGCAGTACACGCACACACTGAGTTCCGGGGTTCGTCTTCATTTGAAATGTGTATGTTCCACATCAGAAAGTTGCGAAGTTCTATGGACTTATGTAAGCACAGACGAGCGTCTGATCTATGATTCATGTCGGAAGTTCGGTACCACGTTAGAGCACCAATCCACTTTTACGTAATATTATGGAGACAGGGAACTCTGGACGATGTCGAACTCCAGGCAACGGATAATTCAACCAGGTTGTCTTCGGGGCGAAAAGATGATGGCATACAAGGTAATATCTCAGAGATTCAAGCGACAGCAAGTTCCCGTCCACTTATCGTGCTCGGGACATGGGATGGGTACGGAACCGCCAAAACATCATATTCCGATAGTTCCTTTTCCCTCTATGCACACAGTCTTGCGAATGTTACATTTACCTCTATCTTCGTGTCCTCTAGCACGCATGCCTCGTGCCTTTCCAGATGGCTAGTCACCTGCAAGTGTTCATGTCGGTTTGGTTGCGACGATCTTGAAACAGCTCACCATATATACCATCAGCTCTGTGATGACACCCCTGGAACGTGTTGCTGCCGTCCTCATTGCTCGTCTTCTGACACCTGGCCTTCGTGAGTTTCTTGCTTTGACGTGGGTGTCTTTCCCCCCCACGTGCGAGTTTCCTCAGCCTCCTTGCGTACTCCAATACTCCTCCGTTCTGGTTGCATGCGACGATCACTCATCTGCAGCATTGCTCTTGTATTTATCTGGCTGGGTGACTTTAGGAGCATGCCTTCATCACGGACGTACTGCACCTCCTCGCACTGGTCTTTCTCATTTTCCTTAGTCCTGTTACCTTGAGAGTTAACAAGGTTGCGATGCCTGAGCTACTCGAGTGCTGCCTGCGGATGACCGGATAAAGTCGAACTCAAACCAGCATATACACGAGCCAAGGGCCAGCCACGGTACCCATCAATGATGGGTATCGTGGCTGGCCTTTTGCTCACATCTTGCACCAGGTTGGTGGATTTGAGTGAGGGTGCTCGCGGGCCGAGGAAATGCAGACTGTTGACCTTCACATGGAAGGCGTTCCTCGAGGGCTTCTGAGGGCACTTGCAGGGGATAAAAAAACAACTAGATGTCGCTGGTTCTCCCTCGGTCGTCTTATCCTCAAAATGCATCACCCTCAAAGCGGTTCCAATGACTTCTGCGGTATATAATCCCCGGGTTCTCCTTGAGCCCCTTATTATTCCAACACTCCCTCCTCGAGTACCTCCTTTCCAGCCGTTCGAATTTGACCTTTCACGAGGGTGAAGTAAACTATGTCGGTGGATTTGGTGTTCATGTGCGAAGTAAAATAATGGGCGTTGTGCATGAGCTATAGTCAGTTATCTCTGAGCAGTCCATGGTAAAGTCCAGGCTCGAGTTTGTTTGGTCGTCTCTCTTCTATCCCAGTGCTCGATCACGTGACTTCAGAGGATCAAGGCCTTGATGGCCGTCCCTCCAATTTTTCGGTGAAAACTTTCGATAAACACTCGCCCAAAGACGTTGGCAATATGTCCAGTGTACACAGCAATCTCGGGTCAGTTATTGGGAGCGTTCGAGGTAGCGTGTAGATCAATTTTGATCCAGCTGACTCTCGAAGAGTATTCATGCTACGTTGTGGGGAGGGGGGAAGACTGTTTCAGACTGGCACTGTGAGGCACACGTCCCGTGAGTAATGCCAAACAACTCAGTAGCCTTAAGGGACTGGAAAAGGGTGTCAGGAGACTCCTTCAGTCTTTATGTTTGGGCGTTTAAGCCATTCCGATCGTGAGCCGGTCCAAGTTCAGACCGGTTCGGTTCTTGGGTATCCTGCCTATCCTGGTCACGATGCACGAGATATTTTTACAGTAAATAAGCGCTAACTCATACCACTCGGTCCTTGGTTGTTCGCCGCCCTCCAAGGATCGTTGTGGGACGTCGCTATGTACTCGATTCAAGACTCAACGCATAACCTAGAGGAGTTCGCTCGACGTGCGTCTCGGTATCGAGGGGGCGAGATCAATCTCAACGGAAAGGTGGCGAAGGATGACTGGGTCGCTGTGCGGGGAGGATACGCTACTGTTTTTCGCGGAGTTCTGAATCCGACTGGACGGAGGGTCGCCATAAAGACAGCGCGAGGAGGACTTCCGGGCGATGAAGAAACTATTAACGTGAGATCAGTGTTGGACTGTCGTACGACGCTCACTCTAATTGCCCGCCAGCGTATTCTCAGAGAAGTGCACTTGTGGTCTAAGCTCCATCATGAGAACATCCTCCCATTGCTCGGCATCACTACCGATTTTGATTCCACGATGTCGATCGTTTCCCCATGGATGGAAAGAGGAGATGCTCGTAGATACGTGCAAGACATCGCCATCGATCCTCGCCCTTTAGTAAGTTCCGCGACTCGGTGCTATCTCGTTCCCATTCTGCTTAGATAGAGGGAATCGCACGGGGATTACGCTACCTGCACGACCTCGAACCGGGTACTGTTTTCCATGGAGATCTGAAAGGTGCAAGTACAATTACCCCCAGCAGATTAGCCCTACGTGATTAAAACTCGTTGTAGGCCAACGTACTAATATCCGATGACGGCAGACCACTCCTGGCTGACTTCGGTTTCTCGTATCTTACCAATTCCTCCTTTAGTGTGCCTGTTCCTGAAGAATTTGGAGGCACGGTACGTTGGATGGCTCCGGAAATGTTTGAGTTTGGTAGACCATCGGCCGCGACGGATGTGTGGTCATTCGGAATGACTGCTCTGGTATGCTCGTCACTGCCAGCCAGCCTGCATGAGTAAGGTTGAATTGAGCCCCTGTAGGAACTGTTTACACGAAAGGACCCGTTCCACTGTTGCCGAGGACGAGCCGCCATAAGCAGGATTATGAAAGGTCCACCAGATCGCCCTACGGATGATGACACGTGCTCCCGTATGACTGAGGAGTGGTGGAAGTTATTGTCTTCGTGTTGGAGAGCTGCACCAAGGTCACGTCCTACCATATCGCGTGTCATCGAAATGATTGATAGTATAGTAGGTCCCATCCCATCGGGAGATATCCCGTGCACGATCTGATTATTTTTTTTAGAAAAATCTTGCTTACGGGACCACTGCCGATGTTGATGCCGCTCTCGTTCTGCCATTTCAAAGCCTGAATATGCGCAACAATGCGCCCGTTTCCACTATTCCACAATTCGGTTTCCCCGTTGAAGCTGGCAATCAGAACGCTATTAATACTGTCAGGATCTTCACTTCCAACGACAACCCCCTCCTTACTTCAGTAGAAGTATGTCTCACCACGGCAGCTGGTTGACTACACTGATATGAAAAAAGGTAGTAATTACCCTTGTGCCAGATGATCCTTCCGGGATGTATCGAAGTTATTGGCCTATCGCTTGGAGAGTACGTCTTTTGTCTGCCAATTAACTTCGGTTTCTGGTGGCTGACAGCACTCAGACTCTGAGCTTTCCAGCAAATGGTAGGTGGTCGCCTGGATCCCGTCTCGGAACCAACTTAATCGAGAACTAGCAGAAATGCAATACGTGATTGAGATGCCTGACGTGTAGGTATATATTTAGTCTGTCTTCCGATGAGAAACTTACCAGCATCCTATCAAGGGTGGGCTTAAGCACAATTACAGACAAAGGTGACGGGGTCTTTGCTTGCGTTAACAGGACGACTGTTACGGTAGGTAATTCACCGATGCCAGAGAGATATCTTTCGACGATAAGGGCCCAGGCCAACCAGCAACACCACGAGTTTACTTTCAAGAATAATCGTTGGGAGTCGCGACTGAACATGAGTATCCCCCCAAACGTCGTGAAGATGAAAAATGTCTGCGGGAAATCAGACGTCTTCGGTGCATGTACTATTACGGCCAGCCACGGAGCGGAGTCTATCCTACATCTTGGCACGTTAACGTTAGTCGTAGGGTGTCTGCAGTTTCGTAGGAGCTTACTTGCGATTTTCCATGCAGCAATGGTAACTCGACGACCTTTAAATGGCCTGTTATCCTTCAGGCCTACGTATCCGATCAGTATAAGAGTATGCGGAATTTGTTCTTGCGCTGTGAAAAAAGCTGATGCCGTCTTAAGAGGGTCAAGTGTTGACATCTGACATCGGGAGGCCACACGTGCATATCGACACGAGAACTGCTCGAAATGTAAGTGTGGTGCGGTTTTCATGTGGAAGCAGACGTAAAACACAACCTTCTCCCCAAAAAATCGTGCAGAGCTTTGTCCAGCTTTACACGACGAACAACCAGCCTACTCTCCGGCAAGTAAGACAAACACGATGACAGAAGGATTAGGGGACTCGACTTCCGTAGCACAAGTCACTTGAAAGCAGTGTATCGGTACATATCCAGAATGCAGTCCATTTCCACACCTGTGCGCCGTTCCCAACACGAGAATGTCGTGGCAATAACCGAGCAAGTCGAAGTATCCGACAGTGCGCCGCTTAAACGCTGAACTGCCTCATCAAGGCAAGAATGCAAAATGAAAGGAAGATGTGGACTTGGGCACTCCTTCATGAGATTAGAGAAGCAATCCACTAAATATCGAAGCCGTTCCGTGTCTCCGCCCTCCACCACGAAGATTCATTCTGAAGCTCAGTTCTGGCGATGCGCGACTTGGAAAGGTGGCGTGACATTGCATGTCTCTTTTCTGTTCGAGTCTTGAGCTCATTCTACGCTCAGCATTCAGTACTTTAGTGGGAGTTGATGGAAGTACACCCTCGTCGTACCGAATGCAAGCCTTTGTGGTATTCGCCTACATCCTACTACATTCACTTCTGTAGATGTGCCAGTCTGAACCGCGCTGGATACCTTCTTCCAATATATTTATATTTTCTCGTGTTTGCTTGTACTACCGAACAGAGTCTTGTTCTCTATAAGATATCTTGTCATCTGGAAGTGACCATGTACCTATATTCTGGAGTTCATCGAGGATGATAACCCGCTCCTCAGCAGGTCCGTATGTGGAGGCAAAGCGGCGACCATCTAGTTACAAACGGATGTTCCTGTTCTAGACCTTGATGATATGGGTATCGTTCCATTCCTTAGCCAGTTCGACCGTAAACCCGGCGAATGAAGGACAATATTTCAAGGCCTTCTAGGTAACCAACTGGGTCAGAATTACATTACTGTAAAGCAACACCATCAGAGGAGTATAGCTGGAACGGAGGGTAACGTGTTAATGAGGTTCACGATTTGGGAAACACCGAAGTTTTCATCGTATACCGGGCCATAGTGAGGTGATGCTCTCGATTAGAACAAGTTCTGATAGAATGTTTCCGGGGAAGTAGCTTTGCCGGTTACCACTGAGTGCCTGTACCTGGACCTACAAAACACTTTCCGAACCTTTCCCCCTTTTCACTACTGGACATGAATTGTGCTCACACTGCATTGGCAATTGCCTAGTATCTATATGGACTACAATACTGTTCCATCTTCAGGACTTTTGCATCGTCTCGATCTGGTAAGTCATTGCCTGGCTCACCAGTAGTGGCTTGTGCTGGAATGAAGTATAAGCCGACGTATCTCTATCTGGCATGTATTGTCATTTTGGTAGGATGGAAGAAATTTTCGTCGTCTGAGCGGCGCCAACGAATGAATCATGATCGCAGGGAGACGGGCACCGCGAAGAACGGCTGGTTCAATTTGGCATGAAGCAAAGTTCATGGTACAAGGAGAAATTACACAACAATCTTTGGCTCGTACAGGACAACATCGTATCGTTACACTTCGGACGCGAGTAAAGCATTACCTTCCTTACATCACTCCTCAGGTACACGTTCGAACCTGAACAGCTGGCGAGGGAGGAACTGAGGAGGCAAAGAACGCGTAGAGATTAAGGGGCTGAGGGTAACCTGGGAAAATGTATAGATAATTGTTCCCATATGTAGGAGAAGCGGTGGCCCATACCTGACGGAGCTCTGTTTCTTCGGGTAGTGGAACGGTCCATCCAACAGATTCACCTCTCCTTTCGATGCTAGGCATCATTGTATCAATATCCAACTCTCATGGATGCCAGGCACCAATAACCTACGTGTATGCACGCTGAAGTTCTCTGTAGATGACAACCCACTCCTCGGCAGGCTGGTCTTCGAAGGCATAGACGAGATTCTCTTGACCACGGGTGTTCCTGTTCTCGACCCTGATGGCGTAGGTGTTATCCCCTCCGTTGACCGGCTCGACCGTGAACGGCGGCTGATTAAAGTCAGTCAAGACCTTGTGAGTAACGCACGATATAAGCATTACCCTAGGAGGTACGACGCCTCGGGGAAGAACTATAACTGGAAGGGGGGGCGGGGGGGAAATAGCAGGTACAATGTTGGAAACATCGAGGTAATCGTTGTCCTGTAAGGAGATGATGTAGTACTGGTCATGAAGAAGCGTGTTTGCCATGTTGAAGAGAATAGTCGAGTACTTTGTTTGGGGGAAGTACTGACAACTGGTCGCCCTTTTATCCTCTAAGGACTGGGTGCCTTCAAGGTTCACTCAGAAGGCCGTGGATCTCACCTATTAGGGTCATGGGGCAACCTTCATATTCGAACACAGCTCCATTAGAACAAGCTCTGATGGAATGTTCTGCGTGTGCCGAAGAAGTAACTCCACCGCATCCAGGACGGAGTGATCAATACGAAGCCACAGGTACTGTGCCACGCAGGTGGATCTCGCATTGCATATTGCGAAAACCGGAGATCGGACGAAGGCGCAAAATCAGTCTTAGATTGCGTGTACAAAACCATACACCATCAAATGGTCATACTGTCTCGCACGTTTGCGCAACATGGACTCTGTACATGAGGCGCCGCTGAAGCTCTGATTTACCGAGGGCGCTACATTCCGTTGAGATTGGTGAAGACCACTAACCTTCGATCTCTCTTCAGATGGTCATTTCCACTGGGCGTGTAAGCTTGCGAGAGGACGAAAAACAGTCGTTATTTATGCTGTTTACGGAGAAGAGCCTTCCCAAATGACGTAGAGGTTGATGTTTCTTGGTTCTCTATTACACACTCGTAGAGAACCGGTGGCATATGTTCTTAGCAAGTCTGTCAGTCTGATTTGCTTCGCAGTGAGAGGAGTGAGGGACTCCCCTACCTAAGCAATCACTGATCTGGCACGTCGGTTGCGGAGATCTAATGTGGACTTCCCAAATCCTGTTCGATCTATGGGATGCGACCGGGGCCCAACTTATCCCGAGTCATTCCAATCGCCTTGCTCGCGACGTAGTATGGGTGCGAGACTACCATATCATATGTTTTGAATAGAGGAACCGAACGAGGATGGAAACATCAATTCTTGATCCCCGCACTTCAAATCTGTCGTCGGAAACTTGCGAATCGTGCGATGTCGGCATGTAAGAATGATACAACTCACCAACGTTCCATGGCTGCTGTCAAGAGCGAGTCCAAAATCGAACGTTGCTCTCACATGGCCATGCTACGAGGGCTGGGCCGGGCCGTTCCAGGTCATTCCCGCATAGTTAGTTGGGAATCATATTAAGGCCCATAAACTCACTTACGAGCCTCAAGGTGATTGTCCCACGAACATTGCGCCCTGTAGTTCTTCAGAAGAAGCGGAAGCAGTCTGGGCACGGCAAGCCGGAGTAGCGGCTGGCCACCACGTCCTAGGATGGTGACATCATGTGTATGGTTGTGACCTCGAAAAGCCGGAAAAGCAATGGGATGGTCCGATTACATAAGCACGAGAGCGTGCAGCGTCCATAATCACGGAGACAAGAATAAAAAGTCGGGAGGGTGTTGATTTCTGCGCTGTTCCCCGTCTCGGTTACGTCCTTGAAGCAGCATAAACTAGTCTACTGGAAGTTCACCTCGTGTTCATTATTGTCGACCTTTGCTCGCCCTGGTGGTGAGTTAGTATAGGCTCTTACAGGACACATCGAGTGGATTCGGGTGCAGTTTATGTGCTTTTGTACGGTATGTATCATAGGCGTACACTGCAATCTGCATAGCTTCTAAGTTCTGACTTCCCGTGTTCTGCGTCGCTCCTGAAACCTTCAAGTTTAAGGAGCCTGGTCCCAGCGCAAACGCTCGACTTGTCAGATGCATGAACTAGGATTCCCAACCACGATGTCCTTCACACCCTCTACTAGCGGCGACACTACCTCAACACACTCTCAGATTCGCACCCTTTTGCTGGCATCAATGGCGATGTCAGGCTACTGACCATCTTTGAAATACAGGTTGCGTGTACACTCTGCACGGTGTTGCATACTAGCTGACCCATAGATTCGCTCTCGTACCAGGGTGTGGAGGGTTATTGACCTCCCTTTGATTGTTGTCGTCGGTAATCTGCGGATAATAAACCATCCCTCGTCGAATCAATTTCTGGCGTCACCCTTATTCTCGTAGCACTTGCACGAGGTATGCGGCTACTCCCCTTCTTGTAGTCCGTGGTACTCTGATCTCTCTAATTCTCCGAAGTCAGTTACCAGCGTATGGGGCTCGTACCTCAACCTGTCTTGGATGGCGGTGCCGAGACGAACTGAAGGTACTCAGGGAACGGCTTGGAGGTGTGGGGGAAACCAGTAGGTATCTCATCTGACACACTCTTTTCTCTGCATGCCCACCTCGTTTCACATACCTGACACTCTGAGCTTCAACTTTTTGTCTCAATCGTACGCTGTGCCTTCTCGGGGTCTTCTATATAGGTTGCTGAGTCATGGTACAACGTAAGCAGACATTGCATCGCTTTCCTATAGCGTTGTCGGATAGAAAGTCACTTTCTTTCAGGTGAGAGTGGGCCCACTCCTTGACCTAGGTTCAAGGTGTGTGACCATGTGGTGACTTACCACCCGGCGCAAACTCGTGCAGGCTGCAATGTAATTTCTAGGTGTGAACCGTCTTTTAACGCGAAGAGGAATGACTGGTTCAACTCAAGAAGGCTCAATGTACGATGAACGTCACGCAACAATCTTTGGATCAGGCAGGACACGTATTGTTACACTTCAGATACAAGTACAATATTGTCTTGTTCAGCGTTCACATCACTGCTCAGGTACACGCTCGAATCTGAACAGCTGGGAAAGGAGGAATTGGGGGGGCAAGGAAGATGTAGCGACTATGGGGCTGAGGAAAACCTGGCAATATGTTACGGATAATCGTTCTCATACGTGGGAGAAGCGGTGGACCATACCTGGCGGAGCTCTCTCTCTTCAAGCGGCGGAACAGTCCATCCAACAGATTCACTCCTCCTTTCGATGCTAGGTATCGTTCTCTCAGTATCCAACTCTCATGGGTACCATACCCCAGTAACTTACGTGTATGCATTGTGAAATTCTCTGTGCACGATGACCCACACCTCCGCGGGTTCGTCAGCGAAGGCAAAGACACGATCCTCTTGACCACGGGTGGTCCGGTTCTTGACTACGATGACATAGGCGCTGGCCTCTCCGGTGTCGACCGGCACGACCGTAAACTACGGTAGATCAAGGTCAATCGAGTCCTTGTAAGTGACGCATAAGATGAATATTACCCTAGGAGGCAAAACTCCTTCGGGAAGGACTACGACTGGAGCAGGAGGCGGGGGAAAAACGAGTGGACCGATTTCAGAAACACCGAGGTTGTCATTGTTCTGCAAAGAGGTGATGTAGTACTGGCCGGGGAGAAGATTTTCGACCATGTTTCAGATAATTAGTCGTGTCTCAGTTTGGGGAAGTACCCACAACTAGTGGCCGTTTTTTATCCTCTGCGGACTGAGTACCTTCAAGGTCTTCGGAAGGCCGTGGATTCCACTCCCGTCGAATCATGGAGCACTTTCATAAACGAACACTACTCGATTAGACCAAGCTCCGATGGAATGTTCCGTGTGTAACGAAGAAGTAATTGTACATACCAAGATGGACTATAAACCATTTTGAAGGACTTGAGCGCTCACTTGCATTTGCATATTGCGGAAACCGAAGATCGGGCGGAAGGCGCAAAACCAGTCCTGGATTGTGCGTAATCAAATCCTACGAGACACATGCCCGTACTGTCACGGAAGTTTGCGTAACGAAGCATCGTCAAAGCGAAGATTCACCGAGCGCGTAACTTGCAAAAACACGGAACACACATTAATCGTTCAAAGTCCTCCCGGAACCCGGATGGCGCAGAGGTTGATCTTTCTCGGTCCTCAGCGACATATCCCTCGCAGGACCGATCGTCCAAGCGCTGAGTTGGATGGTCGCTTCACGATGAGCGGAGCGAAGGACACCCTATCTAAACAATCACTCGGTGAACCTGGCACGTGTTGTGAAAATATAAAGGTGAACTTACCTGGAGCTCCACCTATGGAAGATCGTATATACGCCAGCGCTGGCTTTTTCCTGTGACTCCCTCGTCCGCTCGTAATCGTTTTGCTCGCGCCATAGCATGGGTACGAGGATACCATACGTATGAGCGAAATCCCAATGTGCCGGGTCGTTGTTTTTGAATAAAGAAAGTAAATGGATGGTCTCTGGGGAAGCGCAAGCTTCTGATCCCCACATTCAGTTGTCAGAAACAGTTGCGGTCACAAACACGCATGGGAGTGAGAGTGAGGTTACTGGATCTGCACGGATATCAGCAGGTCAGATTGGAGCACGCTACCATCATACCATCGTGTTCAGCATCATCTAGAAAGCTCAAGCCGTTACTACAAATGAGCCCAGCGCTGTCACGTTGAACGTTGCTCACACATGACATGTTGCGAGGGCCAACATCGTCTCCAGAGCGTAAGGTTAATTTCGACCTCTCGGGTGAGATGAGCGCGATGCTTTATCATGCTAGGGCGCAAACCGTACGATGGCAATCCCGTGACTTTTCCACAATCAAGATGTGAAAAAGGGACGACGCCATCGATAAGACGATAGCGGTGGCGATATACTGGAGTTGCTTTTCAGCTGGACCTTGACACTAAACTACCCGTTGGCTGGCCAAACTCAACGATTTGCGGCATATTCACATTTTGCCAAACCAGTCCTTCCTAGTCGAACAAGAGTCGTTGATCAATCTTTCAGTCGCCTGATGGGCCCTCTAAATTCAAGTCGACATTTACGTAATGGCAGGTCTCCAAAGACACATACTCAGTGTCCCTGCAGGGATTGGCAGTCTCCAATGCGGCACCCTCAGTGATTGCAGTTCTTACAGAAGCGAACGAGAAGATATCCGGGCAAGAAGAGGTGAGCGTAAATTAGCTACAGCTGCGGAAGTTTCGCACACCCCAAAATGGACTTGACGCCGACGACGAATTCGGCCACTCGTAAGAAAAACGGAGACTCGTATGGCTCAACCGCAGGTATGTGCGAAACATCCTAGTTGAATGTCTATTATTCCAACGTGGCCAAGCTATGGCTCGACACTACGCCATACCTAGAGTATAACGATGGAGTTACAAGTCAACAGGGGGGAAGCTGACTCATGTCCGTTGTTCCTCAGACACTGTGGGCACTGATGGCACGCAACAGCACTTGAATGGAAGGCTGTTTGTTCTTCATTAGTCGGTATGCTTTTATCTGGTTAGCGTACCTCGTGTTTTCTGATATCCCCAACCAAGTTCTTTTTAGGAGTTTATCGACCAATAGAACTTGGCTGCACTGCCAAAGCCCCCACTAATCAAGAGTTCGCGACCGCCTTAAAAGCTCGTCCCCACCAGGTGTATCTCCAGCAATGATGTCTTTCTCACCCGCGACTTCTACTGACAGCGATATTTCGACCGGTGTATCATCAGACTCGCTCCCGTCTGCTGACACCAATGGCGGTGTCGGGCTTTCCGACCCCGCCACTGCGAGTCAGCGTCGTGCTATGCTAGACTTGATTAACCGCCTTCGAAATACGGGGTACGTGTGTTTCCCTTATGTTCCATTCCAGCCGACGCATAGATTCCCTCCTAGAGTCCAGAGGGATATTGACCTCCCTATGATTGCTGTCATCGGCAATCAAAGTGCTGGTAAATCATCCCTCATCGAATCGATTTCTGGCATCACCCTTCCTCGTTCTCAGGGCACTTGCACGAGGTGTGTATGCTATTCTCCTTCTCGTTCGATTAATGACCCTTCCTGTCCCTGGAGGTGTCCTACGGAGTGTAAGCTTACGCAAGCAGACACGCCATGGACTTGCGTCGTCAAACTTCATTTTATTACCGACGAACGTGGCTCACCCATCAAAGCTACCAACATAACGTTTGGTGACTCCATCTCCAATAAGGCTCATGTAGAGGAGCGTATTCGCCGGGCGCAGCGCGCAATATTAAACCCAAACACCGACTACAAGAAATTCCTCGAAGGTCACCAAGTTACATCAGGTCGAGACGAAACGTCTTTCTCACGGAATTATGTTTCCCTGGAGATTAGTGGTCGAGAACTAGCTGATTTGTCGTTCGTTGACTTGCCTGGGCTCATTGCAAGTGTCGGACGTGCAGGGGATGCCAATGACATCGACTTGGTGAAAAACCTCGTTACGTCATACATTGAAAAGCCAAGCTGTCTCATCCTACTCACAGTTGCGTGCGAGAGTAAGTCAGAACACTTGTCGAGTTTGTCGCGAACATTGATGTTCTTTATAGCGGATTTTGAGAACCAAGGCGCTCACCATCTCGCAAAGCAATATGATCCAAAGGGGAAGCGTACAGTGGGTGAGTCCTAGGTACCCTCTCCCCATTTTTTCTGCTAACCTCATTATGCGGCAGGTGTCCTCACAAAACCAGATCGCATTCCTCAAGGTGAAGAGGAATCATGGATCCGACTCATTCGAAACGAAGTCGAACCACTCGATAACAACTGGTATTGCGTCAAGCAACCTAGCTCGCATGATATTACCCTAGGGATAAACTGGGCGGACGCCCGGAACTTTGAAAAACGATTCTTTGCGGCAAAGAAACCGTGGTCGGGCCTCGATTCACATCTACATCGGTTCCTTGGCACCGCCAGACTCACAGAACGACTCAGCGCAATCCTCGCAGAGTTAATTGCCAGGAGGTGTGTCGTATAAATCGTGCCAATTTCGTTTACGGGCACCGCCCCGGACCATACTAATGCATATGCACATGCAGGTTGCCGGAGATACAGGATGAACTGCAGACGATAATACTACAAGCAGATAGTGAGCTTGGAGAATTGCCGCCAGCGCCGCCTAGCGACCCTGTCATAGAAATCTATCGTGTCCTGAATGGGTTCACCAAGGAACTTTCTGAGCTCCTGAAAGGTACCCCTGACGAAAATGGACTAGTACAAACCATACGATCACATTCTGAGACCTTCAAACGAGAGGTCTATTCCACAGCTCCCAATTTCGTGCCATGGGAGAAGGAATCTCACCGGCGCCTGAAATTACCTCCTGCCAAATTCTTGTCAAACGAGGAAAATGTCGACACCGAGAATGAAGACAGCAGCGAGGACGACGAGGACGACGACGAACTTGGGCTAATACCACCCGTTACATTGCGTGGCAATGCCATATATATCGACGAGGTCATGCAAAGGGCACAGAAGTTGGCGCTATTCCCACTTCTCCCAAGTGTATTGTTAACTCTTTACTAACAGCGGCCGCACACGTGAACTGCCAGACTATTATCCCTTTGTTGTTCAAGCGGAATACATCTCCAAAATAGTCGAGAAATGGGGAGAACCTGCCGTTGAACTTTTTGAAGTCGTAAATATCGTTATCAGGGAACTTCTTGGGAAAATGGTAGAGGACCATTTTGCACATTTGGGAAAGGGTGGCGCCAAGCAAGCTGTGTTGTAAGTACCCTGCTTGAGTCTCCTAGTGAGCGGTGGGTGCTGAGCTGCCGAAGGATGATCGTTTACGACCACCTGGACGAAGCTGCGGATCGCGCAAAGGAGAAAATCAAATGGTTGCTTCAAGTCGAGGGCGCGCCGGCGACCCTAAACACCCACTACTACGCCGATTATCGCGAAAAGTTCCTTGCATACTACAGAGGGTGCAGAGACATCAACTACAATACCATGTCCAGCATTCGAAAGCTAGCGGCCGGCCGGCATACAACGGAGACCGTGAACAGGGCACTCTCATCGCTGAAAGAGCTCGGAATCTCCGCAAAAGTCGATGATCTAGCTAGATTACTACCCTCAGATCCGTTAGAAGTGGCACTGGGAATGATGGCGAGTGTCCGAGGGTACTTCCAAGGTACGTACATGGCGATTTCTCACCTGAGCCAAGATGAACTGACACACATTCATCGACAGTCGCATACAAGCGTTTCGTTGACATGGTGCCCCTGGCGATTGACTACGAAATGGTCCGAGGACTGGAACGTGGTCTTGATGAGGCCCTCCTAGAGGGACTGCAAGTCACGGGTGAGGCTGCACATGAACGCTGTGCTGCGATGCTTCAAGAGCCTGCTGCCATTGCATCGAAGAGGCAAGAATTGTCGAAGAAGTTGGAAAGACTCCGGGCAGCACGTACTGAACTGAAGCGGTTGAGTGTTTGATGTTTCCGTTGAAGCCTGTTTACCTCCCCCTTGATTCATTACTACCGCACTGCCTTTTTGTTTACTTGACTGTATTTGTTTGAACAAACGTTGCCACAAGCGCATGGCTCTTGCCCTAGCCTGAAATCCGACTCCGGTATTGTCAACGAACCACTACACTACGTAGGTCCTGGCCATTTCTCCTACAACAAGCCGTATCCGGAGTAATTCCATTCCCGAAGCGAGGAACAACGAGCGATCACAAAGAGCGAAGTACCCGGGAGGTTCCGACTGGTTCAACTCACGCAGGAGGAGCCAAAGTGCAACGAATATCGCACAGCAGCCTTTAGATCGTACAGCACACGCGTTGGTATTGTTACACTTCAAACACGGGTACAAAATATCCTTGTTCGCATCACTCCAAAGGTACATGTTCGAACCTGAACAGCTGCGTAGGAAGTTCACGGTCTGGCTCGAGAACCCGGAGATGTACTATGGATGATGGTTTTATATGTAGAAGAAGAGATGGACGATACCCGATGACTGGGCCCAGCAGTCCGTGCAAGTTGCCTCTCCCCGATGCTAGGAATCACGTTATCAGTGCCTAACACTCGTGGATGCTAAGTACCAGTAACTTACATGAATGCACGCCGTCTTCACCGTATTCGATAACCTACGTTCCAGCAGGCAGAGACACGATCGCCTTCACGAGCCATGGTCCTCCTCTCGACAGTGATGATGTAAGTGTGTCCCTTCTTCCGACTGGTACGACGGCAAAATACGGTAGACCAAGGTCGGTCGAGTCCTGGCAAGTAATGCACAGGATGAGCGTTACCCTAGGAGGCAAAACTCCTTGAGGAAGGAGTATAAGTGGAGCGGGGTCCGGGGGGTGCACGGGAGTGGTGACTCGGGAAACACCGACGTTTATATGAGTTGACCGCCAAATTGACGGTGTCGGCCATGAGGGAGTCTGCGAGTCGTGCTGAAGATAATGGTCAAGTGGCTTGGTTGGAGGAGGAACCGGCAGGTGGTCGCCCTTTTATCCTCTGAGGACCGTGTACCTTCGGGTCATTGGAAAGCCAAGGGTTCCATCCACCCAGGTCATGGGGCACCATTAGAGAGGGCTCTGGTGGAATGCTCTGCAGGTGACGGGGGTTTGATCGAGGCAGAGTGCATCCCGCGTGAAGACTGGTATGTGGCGTTTTCTCGTTTCTCCCATCTGCATTCCGACTCCGCTCCTTGCGAAGCAAGTCCAACCCAGGACATGCCTGCTGGTCCTCCCAGGCATTTGGGGAATGGTCGATGCAGTGTGAACTCGAGAGCCTCTCGCTCAGCGGGCATATGTCTTCTCTCATGCGTTTCTACTTGCGATCCCTTTGTGGAATTCGATCGTTCATTGAACAATGCATTCGCAGCCTGGTTTTCATCCTACAAGCTTCAAGCGCGACCTGAGATACTGCCTCTGATCTATGTATATCCCAACAGCATTCTTCCGGGTCTGAACGGACACTCGGCTTCTGTTGAGACACTGTCGGCACTGGAAGGTGGATCTTGCGCTCCGGCGAACATGTCGACCGACCCTTGCAACAGAGTCGGGTGAAAGTAATGTTCCATGCTGGACTCATTCGTGGTAATAGCTTGAGGTTTCTAAATGATGTTGAACATGGTGGTAGTGGGCCGTCTGCAAACCTACCCGAGCCATTACTGACCGTAACGGACACGTGTTGGCAACGACGTGCCACAACAGCACTTGCCGAGCACTTAAACAATTCAAAAACTGTAGGAAGCGGATGCTGTAATTCATCCGATTTGCAGATGACTGGTACCAAGTGGTAACCGATGGTAACCGAGCGGTTCTGACTGGTCCTGATGACAGCCCGTCCCTCTGACGGCGGCCACTGACTGTTGATGTGATGCCTAGTATCAAAAGGGAGACAGCAGCTCTTGCATGGACTGCTGGAACTGGGGATGTCAATCAGGTATTGTCCGTCCCTTCTCCCACATAAGAGGACAACTATTTATAGTTTATTTCCAGGTTCCCCTCACCCGCCCAGATCCTAGGTCTCCTCTGCAACAGTTCAGATTCACACCCGTATGAAACGTCGGAGTGATGCGAACAAGGGAATTTCGTACCCGTGTCTGAGGTGTAACAGTATCGTTGTGTGCTGTATGATCTAAAGACTGTTGTGTGATGTTCCTCATACTTTGGCTCCTGGGTGACTTGAACCAGTCAGAACTCATTAGGTACCCAGCATTTTGTGATCGCTCGTTGCGTCCCCACTCTAGGAGTGAAATTATTCCAGATACAGAGCATAAGGAATGAGTAGTCTGTACTCAGTGGACGCCCGAATCCAAAATTGAGGCTTACGAGGTCGACACCGCACGGAGCATGGCCTGGTCACTGCCGCCCCCGTCTCGACGTACATCTTATATATATCCCTTGAGCACGCACGGATGACAGACCAAATGAACATGCGGCTTTCAATCTGATGGTTTTTGAAGTAGCGTCATCCTCTCGAGCTGTAAGTACGCATGCAGTTCGCGTTTGAGCGATCCCTGACCAGTACGCACGTACCCAATTATAGTGAGTGCGTTCCGGGAGTCACTTGAATATCTGCACTCGACTTGGGCCCCTGAAAAACTGCACAATCTCTCACATGATTAATCGCAACAACTACATGTAAAGAGCCAACTGAAAAACTCACTCTGACCTGCTTGATGTCGACACCGTGCGTTCTCGCTGATTCGTCAGCTGCACGACTGACGACGGTCTGGCTGGAGTAAAGTGTTGTCGCAAACGTGGACGGGCTGCGAAATAAATACCTTGCAACTCACTGTGTTGACAATGTACGGACGTTCCAGGATCATCGCCTGTCCAACTTCTCCTCGTCGAGGGTGCTTTCAGTGGCTGTGCGCACAGCCACTGCAAATTTGTCGTGCACAGAAAGTACCTCAAGATAATCTCTGCTTTAGCGAGCTACGCACTCCGTGGAAACGACCTTGAAAGACAAGGTTAGCTTTGCCATCGCTTTGGTGGACCCCTAGCAATGTCATCACCAAAATTGTCAAACTCCGCTATTCCCCGATAAGGAATATATTTCTGGGGGGCTGTGCCACCGATGTGCCGCGACTCGGTCTGGTGATATCATGCACCTCCGTGTGTCCTGCCGATCTCTGAGCAGATGACAAAGTATCTATCAATCAACACTAACACCTGGTGCTCGTCAGCTACTATATAATATACCTGTTGCACATACTCGTACATATCAATGGATATATACATCACCAGGAGTGTACTCTTGACTTGCAAATCACCATTACATCGCAATCAGTAGTGAAATGTAATTACAGTTTTATGGTATTTGTACAGGAGTGGTAGCTAGTAGTGCTACTGCACTTATGAGTGAACTAGGGGCTTCCAAGGCATTTGCACTTGCATTCCACAGAAAACTCATTGAGAATAACAGGGGGAAAAGGCTGCTGATGAAATACTCAGAGGATGACTGCCACTTAGCTTGAATGCCTGGCATGGTGCTGCAGAACACCATGAAGCATACCCACAGTAGCTAGGGTTAACTTGATCAAGTGAGTTTGGCACTTGCCAGTTTAATCCTTCCATCCTACCACAATGTACACAACATCCACACAAGCCTGGCTTCAGGAGACCAGTGTCTCCATGCTGCAAGATGGATTCCCTGCACCTTCGATATGTACTGTATTTTGGACTGAAAATACTGGCCAGACCAGGGATCAAACCTGGGTCCTCCCACTAGCACTGGGGTGCCTTACCACTAGGCCACCTGGCCATCCCTTACTAGCCTAGAGTGTGGATTCTCATTCCAACACTGTAACCTCAACAAAGTGACCTTACACTGGAAGTGGTACTGATGACCACAATGATGGACATGCTAGAAGGTCCTTAGAAAAATGTAAGTGCAACATTTTGCTGCATATATGGACTCTAGGGATTGCTGAGAACCGCAAGCATCTGCAGAATGTCCCTCCATTCCCAGCCAACCATTGGAGTGTCCTGATTCCTCCCCTCAGCCATCTCTCCCTCACATGCAACTCAGTCTGCACCCAAAAATGTCTTGGGCTTGTCCATGGCATGCCCTACTACTCACCCATCAAGGGATTCACAGATCCAGGCATGCCAGCTCGCACCTACCAGTATGGCAACTATGGCAGACTCTTTGCCTATGCTCTCCCTGTCATGCACCGTTTCTGTCTTTTCCTTTTCCAGACTGCTTACTGTACATGTTACCATCACGAGCTGCCGTCGTCCCCCTTCCTGTGTCCTCTGGATGTCTTGTATTACACCTCTGCCCACCTTAGGGGCAAGTGTATGGACTCTACATATATGACACAGCCACACTTACATATACTTTCTTTTCTTTACCTTTACACTTCTTGCTTCCCAGATCCCGATGGGATCTGGAGGCTTCCTTCACAGTTCGGGTTTGCTTTCCAGGCATGTGACCCCATCGTGTTGTGCCTGAAGGATCTCCTGTATGCGTCCGTCGCAAACAGTCCAGCATAGGTGGAGTCATCATGACTAGGCATGTGTCACCTATGACTCAATGCGTCATTGACATCATCACTGACTCACTACTTGGAGAGATCCTGTTTGCAACCCGGTACTGTTTGTTACCTATGCATTTATAGGCATTAGTACAGTTAGTCATCCAGTCACCTGTGGGGTATAAAACCCCTCAGAGTGTGGCTAGGATTCCTTGTACTTTTGCTACCAAGCTACCTACTTAGCAAGTAAGGCTTGCCCTTATAAAGTTCTTGCTTCTCTCTATAACTTGAAGTGCTGCTCTGCTGTCATCTGGGCTAGTACCCAGTTGTACATGCGGTATGACTTATCCTTCAAGCTATCAAGTAGTAGTCAAGGTTGTCCCTGTCAACAAGTCTCCATACCACTGTTGATATACCTGCAAGAGGTCCACTACAAGCCATAGCTTGCCTATTGCCTTCCTATTGGTTTAGTTAGTTGAAAGGCTAACAGCACACGTCAGGTTGTTGCCTTGAACAAGCAACAGTGATCCATGTCATGCAACAAAAGCAAAAGTACCCTCACATTGCATATCTGCGAATGTGATCCCTACTCCCAATAAAAGGTTGTAGTAGAAAGCATCACACCATCCACCAGGTATTGTTCTTGTGACAAACCCCCACAGTCACAACCCTTCCTACAATGACACCCTCTCGTCGTTGTATCCCCCCATCACATTCCTGTTGCAAGCATCAGTTTGTCTGAGGAGTAAAGCCTAGATTCAGAAGAGTACTAGGAGGTGAAAGCTATACCTGTTGTATAAGCTGAGGTACCTCTAGGAATTCCTGAAAGGTCTCTCAACAAACCATGACTCGTACTCAAGATAGAGGGCTGCCCTCAAGTCTTGAAGAAACAAATATTGAAGCAAGGTGTCTTCAGATGTGGGATCATCAAAGTTCTGGCCCAGAAAGCCCCCAGTAGTTCCCCCATGTACTTCAACATCCTCTGCCATGCCTTAAAAGATTGAGAGGAGCATCTCTCAAAGATTTCAGCCATATTCTACAAGTCCAGTCAAAGCTGAATCCAAAGCAAACACTCTGGTTTTGCCCACTAAAGGTAGAAGGGAACCAGCCCTAGAACCTTTATGAACAGTCGCATTGACTTTGCAGTTACCTGAGTCCTTCCATCAGATCAGAGAACCAGAACTGCTGGTTGGGAGAAGAATTGACGAAGAAGAAACTCACACTGCCCCAGAGTCAGCATTGACATCCCTAGATCTCGGTATGGCAGGAGTAGGAGAACAAGAGTCCATTGCAAAACTCACTGAACAATTCCAGCAATTTGCCCAAACAACCGATCCCTTCAAAAGCAAAATGGTTGGGAACATTAAAGAACTTGTAGTGTGGTACGAAGCCCTTACAGGACATCAAGGTCTTGTATTCCCATTGTATACGATCCCCAGAGGTTCTACCGAATGACCAAATGAAGGAAGAACATCAGAAGGAGGAAAAGAGTTAGGCCTTGGCAAACCTCCCCCCTTCGATGGAACTAGTGGCAAATATGAAGCCTGGATCACCTCTGTCAACAATTACTTAAACCTCAATCGCCATATCTACAACACCGATGAAAGAAAAATCAGATTTGCCCTATCGTTCATGAGCCAAGGCTCATCAGTCCATTTTGCTGAGAACTATCTCAAAGAATGTACCACCCAAGCTGGCAATGTCTACATCCTAGACACATGGACCACTTTTATTGAACAAATGGAACGAATCTTCAAGGTCAGAGACATGGAAGCACTAGCCTTCCTGAAGATGGCTGAGATTGAACAAAGTGACAAGCCCCTGAGCGAGTACATAGGAAAGTTCCTAGATCTTATTACCCGAGCCAACATTTCCCACGACGATCAACAGGCCAGAGTCTACTTTGGAAAAGGTCTAAATCCCCACACTACTGAATGGATCCTCCATTCAGGAAAGATCCCTATGACCATCCAACAGTGGATAGATGCCACTGTCGATGCACAAACAGCAAAGGCCTCCTTAGGAGTCTAAAACAGTTGTCTCATGAAAGAAGATTGGACTGTTCTCCATATGTATCAAGACAAAGGAAAAAGCAATGCTTCCAAGAAACATGATCTGTGGGCTATGGACATTGATCGACAAAAGAAGCCGATCCCCTACAAGCCACCCCAAAAAAGGAAACCTGTTAGGTTTCAAGAAGTCTGTTCATCGAACTTCACAGGAACATGTTATAGCTGTGGAAAGCAAGGTCACAGAGCCTGTGACTGTCCTTTGCCTAAGAAAGACCCAAACAAGTCTTCCATACTGCAAGAAGTCAAGTCCAAATACACTGCCAACGAGTTCGAGGAACTCAAGAAAGTGTTGTCCTCTGAAAGAAAGGAGGATTTTTGAAGTCCTCTCTCAGTCAAACCACAACTGAGGAGAGGTGTAGTTTCAGATTGTTTTTGGCTCCTGAGATGATGTCCCTAGCAGCTTTCACTGAATATCCATCTGTTCGTGCTATAGCTGGGATGTTGTTCTTGGTGGAGCGAAATGATCAAGCGGTAAGAACTGCCATTGATAGCGGAGCAGAGTGCAACACAATCAGTCGAGAGGCAGTCGAGAAGCATGGTCTAAAGATGCGCAAAATAGAGAATCCATGGTCACCATAAAGTTTCGAAGGATCGACAAAGCAAATAATCGATTCAGTAGCCCTCTTCACTGGAAGAGTCCACAGTTGAACCTTCAAACTTAACGCCTATGTAATGGATCTCAAAAATGAAAGCATCCTACTCAGAATGCCATGGCTCCAACAAGCCCAACCTGTAATTGATTGGTGCAAATGCTGAATAATTGGATGGGGAACTCCAGAAGTGTCCATCTCAATAAATCGAACCTCAATATCGACGACACTCGAGGCAAACATGAAACACGACACGGTGGTCCTACCACCTGAATATCAAAGATATTCCGAAGTGTTCTCTGAAGATTGCCCACTCCCTCCCCATCGACCTGGCTATGACCATACGATTAAACTTGACAAGACTAAAGACCTGAAAACCTTCAAGCTGGCAAAAATATACCCCCTTTCCCACAACGAGATGACTCTCCTCAACGAGTTTCTAGATGAAAATCTGAAAACTGGAAAGGTGGAGAAAATTAAAAACACAGACATTCTCAAAGTCCCCCTGGCACTGGTTTTCTTCGTTGGTAAAAAGGATGGGAAGAAGTGACTAATACAAGATTACAGGCAGCTAAACTCGTTCACCATCCCTGATTGCTATCTCCTCCCCCTTGTCAAACCCATACTCAATGAACTGGTTGAATCAATGTCATGCGGCATCATTCACTGTTGCTTGTTCAAGGCAACGACCGATGTGTGCTATCGGCCTTCCGACCGAGTAGACCAATAGAAAGGCAATAGGCGAGCCTCGGCTTGGGGCGGACCTCTTGCAGGTATATCGACAGTGATATGGAGATATGTCGACAGGGATGATCTTGACTACCTCCTTGTATTTTGTAGGATAAGTTGTACCAAGACTTAGATGGTATAGGGTTCTAGCCCAGTACCACCACAATGGCAGAGCAGTGCTATGAGAATATGGGAGAAGTGAGGAGTTTATAGGGAGCAAGCCCAACCTTGCTAGGTGTTGTGTGCCGTTCTTGCCTTTTCCTTTCCAAGTGTCGCTTACTGTACGTTATGCGCTACGAGCCTGCCTTCTACTATGTGTCGTCCCCACTCCCGTGTCCTAGTGACATCTCGTTTGGACCTCTGCCTAGCCTTAGGGGCAAGTCCATGGACTTTACGTTTATGACACAGCCTCCGCTTACATACGTCTCGTTTTACTTTACCTTTCTTGCTTCTCAGATCCCGATGGGATCTGGAGGCTTCTTGACGGTTGCAGCTTGCTTTCCTAGACATGTGACCTTCGCGTCGTGTCGTGTCTAGGGGATCTTTCGTTTGCTTTGTGCAAACGCTCCAGCACGGTGAGGAGTCATGTTGAGTAGGGTGTGCGTCACCCATGACTCGGTGCTTGCATCACCGAGGGCACTCTGACTCGATACCCTGTGGAGAGATCTTGTTTGCAAGGCCTGTCTTGTTTGTCTTGTACGCGTTTATGGCCAAGATACAATAGTCTTCTCATCGCCTGTGGGGTATATAAACCCACAGCATAGCGATGTAGAATCCTTGTATTTTCGCTACCTAGCTATCTACCTAGCAAGTAGGATTCGTCCTATAAAACTCTTGCTTCTCTTGTATATCGAAGCGCTGCTCTGTTAGACGTCCAACTGGGCAAGAACCCTCCCGGAACATTCTAGCAAGACTTATCCTTCGACATACCAGGTGGTAGTCAAGACTGTCCCTGTCGGTACATCTCCATATCACTGCCGATATATCTGCAAGAGGCCCGCCACAAGCCGTGTGCTCGCCTATTGCCTGTCTATAGGTTTACTTTACCGGAAGGTAAACAGCATGCGTCGGTCGTTGCCTTGAACAAGCAACAGTGATCAACGCTGCGCGACAAAAGCGAAAATACCCTCATGTCGCATATCTGTGAACGTGATCCCAGCTCCCAATAGGTCGTAGCTGAAAGCATCACAATCGTCCGTCAGGTATTGTTCTTGTGACAAACCCCCACAATCACAACCCTTCCTACAACGACACCTATCTCGTCGTTGTATTTCCACACATCATCTCAAAAACGCAAGTGTCAGTTATTCGAGGAGTAAAGCCTAGTTCAGACGAGTACTAGGAGGAGAAAGCCATACCTATCGTATAGGCTCAGGAACCTCTAGGAATTCCTGAAGGTCACTCGAAGTAACGTTCCAACTCGTATCCAAGATAGAGGACAGACCTCGAGTCTTGTGAAATCAAAGCAAGGTGTCTTCAGACGCAGGGTCATCAAAGTTTCGGCCTGGCCGCAAACCCCCAGTAGTTCCCCCGTGTACATCGACATCCACTGCAGCCCCTGAAAAGATTGAGAGAGCCCCCTCTCAAAGATTTCAGCCATACCCTACGAGTCCAGTAAAGGAAGATCCCAAAGCAAAAACTCCGGTATCGCCTAGTAAAGGGAAAGAACCCCTTACACCGTTACCCATGTCCTTCCATCAGCTCCAAGAACCAGAACCCTTAGCAGGGAAAAGAATTGATGAAGAAGAGACTCACACAGCACCTGAGTCAGCGTCAACATCGTTAGATCTCGGAATGGCAGGAGTCGGTGAACAAGAAGCTATAGCAAGTCTTGCAGAAAAGTTCCAGCAATTTGCCCAAACCACAGATCCCTTCAAAAGTAAAACTGTTGGAAATGTCCGAGAACTCGTCGCATGGTATGAAGCTCTAACAGGTCATCAAGGACTCATTTTCCCGTCCTATACCATCCCAGGAGGATCTACCGAACGACTGGCTGAAGGAAGACCATCAGATGGAGGAAAGGAGTTAGGCCTTGGAAAGCCTCCCACCTTCGATGGAACAAGTGGCAAATACGAAGTGTGGATCGCCTCTGTCAACAACTACCTCAATCTCAACCGACACATCTACACTACAGATGAAAGGAAGATCGGTTTCAGTCTTTCATTCATGAGTCAAGGGTCCTCAGTCCACTTCGCCGAAAACTATCTAAAGGAGTGCACAACTCAAGGCAGTGATGTATACATCGTGGATTCGTGGACAACCTTCCTTGACAGAATGGAAAGGATCTTCAAAGTCGGTGACACAGAAGCACTAGCCTTCTTAAAGATGGCCGAGATTGAACAAAGTGACAAGCCGTTAAGCGAGTACATAGGAAAGTTCCTGGATCTTATTACAAGAGCAAACATCTCCCGTGATGATCGACAGGCAGGAGTCTATTTTGGAAAAGGACTTAATCCCCAAACCACTGAATGGATTCTCCAGTCCAGCAAAATCCCGACCACCATCCAACAGTGGATAGACGCAGCCGTCGATGCGCAAACCGCAAAGGCATCGCTTGGAGTGTATAACAGTTGCCTCACAAAAGAAGATCGGACTGTCCTGCATATGTATCAAGACGAAGGAAAGAGCGGAACGAAGAAAAATGATCAGTGGGTGATGGACGTAGATCGGCAAAAGAAGCCGACTCCATATAGGCCGCCCCAGAAAAGGAAACCCCCTAGGTTTCAAGAAGTTCGCTCAAATGACTTTGTTGGATCGTGCTACAGATGTGGAAAGCAAGGCCACATTAGCCGTAACTGCCCAAGAAAGAAGGACTTCGAAAAGACGTCCATCCTCCAAGAAGTAAAGTCAAAGTACAGCGCATGCGAGTTCAAGGAACTCAAGAGGGTGTTGGGAAATGAGAAAAAGGAGGATTTTTAAAGACCTCTCTCGGAAAGACCGCAACCGAGGAGAGGTGTATGTTCCAATCGTTTGCCGCACCAGAATTAATGTCCCTAGCAGCATATAATGAATATCCGTCAGTCAACGCCATCGCAGGAACATTATTCCTTGTGGAACGAAATGAACAAGCGGTACAAACAGCAATTGATAGCAGAGCAGAGTGCAACGCCATCAGCAAAGACATTGTCGAGAAATATGGCCTTAAGAAAAGAAAAATAGAACATCCATGGTCCCCTCGAAGCTTCGAAGGTTCGACAAAACAAGTCATCAACTCTATAGCCCTCTTTACGGGAAGAGTCCACAGTTGAACATTCAAACTTCACACGTATGTCATGGACCTTAAAAATGAAGGCCTGTTACTTGGAATGCCTTGGCTGCAACAAGCCCAACCGGTGATAGACTGGGTAAAGCGTCGAATAGTAGGATGGGGAACCCCCGAAGTTTCCGTGTCAATAAACCGAACGTCCATTTCCACGGAACTCGAAGCCAAAGTAAAACACGAAGAGGTGGTACTTCCACCTGAGTACTCACAATACTCCGAAGTGTTCTCTGAAAACTGTCCCCTCCCACCTCAACGACCTGGTTATGATCACACTATCAAACTCGATACGACGAAAGACTTAAAGACATTTAAACCAGCAAAGATCTACCCGTTGTCCCCCAACGAAATGACTCTCCTTGACGAGTTCCTCCAAGAAAACCTTGAGACCAGAAAGATCGAGAAGATTCAAAACACAGATATCCTCAAGGTACCGCCGGCACCAGTCTTCTTCATAGGGAAGAAGGATGGAAAGAAGTGGTTAATACAAGACTATTGACAGCTGAACTCATTCACTGTCCCCGACCGCTATCCGCTCCCCCTCGTAAAGCCTATCCTCGACGAGTTGGTGGAATTGAAATTCTTCGCAAAATTCAATGTCTGTTGGGGCTTCACCAATATCCACATAGCGACCGAAGAAGATGCCCTACTTGGGTCGTTCGTAACACCTTGTGGGGTGTATAAACTGACCGTAATGTTCTTCGGACAAAACAATGCCCCCCCGACGTTCCAAAGATATATGGACGGAAAGTTCAGTCGATCAAGGATCGACAAAAAGGCTGTCATATACTTGGATGACATAACAGTTCACGCAAAGACGCATGAAGAGTTGAAGAAGAATGTGAAAGAGTTTCTGGAAATAGCGAAGAAAGAAGGTCTATGACTCAAACTATCAAAAAGCGTCTTTGAAGCAGAAGAAATCGACTTTTTAGGCTATACCATTAAACATGGCCAGTATGAAACCGCCCCTCTCAAAGTCGATGCTGTTCGGAATTGGAAAACCCCAGCTAATGTCCACAACGTTCGACAATTCCTCGGATTCTGTAACTTCTACCGACAATTTATCCCTTCCTTTGCTATGGTCGCCAAACCTCTTCACGTGTTAACAAAGAAGGACAAACCTTGGCATTGGAAAGAAGACGAAGAATGCGCATTCCAAAAGCTAAAAATGCTTATGAGCCAAGCCCCGGTCCTTCGCCTCCCAGACTTCAATAAACCGTTTGAAGTGTATACCAATGCTTCCAAGTTAGGAACCGGCGTGGTACTATGCCAGAAATTCAAAGACAACGAATTACACCCAATCGCATACCTCTCGCAATCCTTACAGGGCGCCGAGCAAAACTATCAGGTATACAACTTGGAAATGATGGCAGTGGTACGAGCGTTGAAAGCATGGAAACACTATCTGCTATGTCTGGTTGAAGATACGATCATTCACACTGACCACGAAAATCTAACGTACTACTGGGAACCTCAAAACCTTACCAGTCGCCAAGCCCGCTGGCTTGCCTATATACAAGGTTTCCCGCTCAAATTCAAACATAACCCCGGTCGACGAATGATCATCCCGGACACACTATCACGAAACCCCCATTTCACTGCGACTACGCCTGTGGAAACCACGGTACTTCCACCATCGATTTGGCTAAAAGAGGGGGGTGAAACCATAAAAATCACGCCTAAACTGGTCGAAATGACCACAAAGTTACCCCTCGACAAAGTCAAGGATGAGCCTTCAAAGGTAAAAGTCCCAAAGGTCAAGTTCCAACAGCAGACAAAACCGCAGAAAGGAATATTGAGGGTGTCCAGAGAGGTTTTCGAAGAACTAAAACAAACGTCCTCGTCTGATAAAACCTACGTGGCAACGGAGGATAGCAATGTCGAAGAAGACCCCGTAACAAAAATCAAAACCAAAAACAGCAGATTCTACATCCCTCCGAACACAAGAAAACGAACCCTCGAAGAGTTCCACAACCATCCATCCGCTGGACATCCAGGAGTAAAAGCAATGACCACCAAACTAAATAAAAATTGCTTCTGGCCAGGAATGTGGAAAGACATCTGAGAGTACGTCCGAGGATGCCCTACATGTCAGGCCTCGAAGGTCGTCCGACAAAATCATCCACCACCGCTACACCCAATCGAAAGCACCACACCCCTACCTTTCAAACAGGTGTCTATGGATTTTATCACGGACCTACCATGTTCTGGAGAATACGACTCAATCCTCACCATCGTTGACCATGGACTAAGCAAGGCAGTGATATTCGCACCAACAAACAAAACTGTTGATTCCGAAGGTCTCACAGACCTTTGGCTCCGAAACGTCTACCCAAGGTTTGGGATTCCCGAGTCAGTTATTTCTGACAGAGGCCCGCAGTTCATCAGTGCATTCATGCAAAATCTGTACAAAGCACTGCATATTAAACCGCAGTATTCCTCCGGATACCACCCTCAGACAAACGGAGAAGCAGAACGGGTTAATCAAGAGGTCGAGACTTATATCCGAATGTACTGTGCCGAGAAACCAAACGACTGGAGTAGCCATCTACCAATGGCTGAGTTTGCCCACAACTCTAGGATCCATACCACCCATGGACAAACCCCTTTCTCATTGCTGTACGGATACGATCCAGACCCTTACCCCACGGTCCACACGTCAAAAGCCCCTTGTGTGGAGGAACGTCTGGAGAGCCTTGCCCATTCTAGAGATGCCACCCTCATAGCTCACAAGAAAGTGGCCGAACAAATGGCAAAATCAGGGCCTGATCCACTGACGTACAAGGCCCCACATCTCAACGACCTCGTATGGCTCGACACAAAAGACCTAAAACACGATGTCCAGTCCACGAAACTCGCTCCAAGACGCATCGGCCCCTTTCGTGTAAAGAAGATCGTCAATAACATAGCCGTGGAACTCGAACTACCAATCACATGGCGAGTACACCCAGTATTTCACACGTCACAGATCTTCCCCTATACCGAAATGCTGGAATACGGAACTGCACCGCCTCCCCCACTACCTGAAATGGTAGATGATGTCCCTGAATGGGAGATCAAAGCTATTTTAAACCACAAAGAGGTGAAGATGGCACATGGTAAAAGAACGCGTTATTTGGTCAAGTGGAGTGGATATGGACACACCAGCAATACTTGGGAGCCTGAGGGAAACCTCGTCAATGCCGGATCAATACTCGAAGAGTATAAAGGAAGACGTGTCAAGCCACCAGAGCCAAAAAGATCCACTTGTCGCCATCACAAAAACTAAATGTCTTCCTTCAATAATGACAATGGATATAACTCTGAGTTGCGCAAGTACCTGCTCGATGCCACAACTGCCTTCGACTCTGACTATGACTTTACATCCCCTGCATCACCTGCACTATCCCTGTCCAGTCTATCTGCATCAGACCGTTTCGCATCGGTCTACGAGTCCACCCTTGAATCCATTCTTGACGCCAATGCCAATGGGCCACAAAACCCCCACTCCCAGTTCAACGTATGCTACCTCTCTAAGGGAAAGAGAAGGGCTGTACCTACGATGCCCCAAACTCGCCCTTACCCCGTGCCAGAGCCGGTATACCGAGCCCAGTGCAACACGCCATGCCCAGAGCCGTCCACTTCCCACATCCAAGCCCCCAGTGGTAAAACAACCTCGCCCATGCTCCCCGATGAGAACACACAGAACGACCAACTGCCCTACAGACTCTTGTGCAACCCACAAGAGTACGAAGGTTATATTCGGGTGTTCGAAGGGTTTGAGCAGTGGGACCGGGAAGGATGGAACTCAGGAAGCAACCACGAACACTTACGGATGCTGCATCAGATATACCGAAGCATCGAAGATACCGTCGGTCACGCTGCAAACATCTTGAAAGCTGGCAACACCATGCTCGATGAACAGTCCCCGGCTACAGCATACATGGAGAGTGAAGGAATGAAGAATGTAGAAGGAATGCAGAAGATGCTAGGCTCGCTAATCAACATCGTCCATGTCAAGTTTGGCACCAAACTCGTGCAGTCCTTTCGTGACTTTTGCCAAGGTCCATCCGCTCCTAAACAGGTCACTTTCCAAGTCACCACTCCCTCCGACAATGGCCCCCCTACAACTGGTGAGCCAGTTACGAGATGAGAGAGTCTTCATGAAGGCAACAGCTCGTCGGCCATTGAGGATAGGAGAAATGGAAGTAGTGCCCGGAACTTCATTGAAGGTGGACCAAGTGAAGGGACGTCACGAAGCGTACAGCCAGACCGAATGGATGTATCTCCAGTACCTGGCAGCAACAGGAAAGAGACAAGCGATATTACAGCTGAAGAAGGGGAGTCAGAGAGTGAAGGTGGATCTGTTCCAGGAGCCCATTGGATTCACAAATGTCGATATCGAGAGGAGGAAGAGGTTGCCGCAAGAAAGTTTCTCAACATTGCGGCCCAGATCCTCGGAGAAAGATGTGAAGATGCATGGGTCTCCGAAAAGGAACGAATCGACAAGTGGAGATGCTTCCTCCACAAGGTCTTTGACGAACGGAAGTATTGGACGTACGATATATTCAATGCTGTCAAAACAATGGAAGCGCTCCCAAATGCCGACTTCTACCCTATCCGTTCCACCCCTGAACTCTGCCTTGAACTCGCTGGATGCATCGTCCTCAACCCTTTCCACCCGTTTTACAAGCACACCTGCCTCAATTGTCGAAGACTCGGTCATTGGTCCTGTCGGAATGGCAAGGGATCCAAGTGGACTGACCCTAATGGACGTCCTCCTAAGCAGCCCAAATCCCCGACCAATAGTCAACGCAAACCTGGACCTTCTTTTTGATGATTTCGACTGATCGCCCATAGCAGGGTCGCCATGGTTAAAAGAGGGGGGTGATGTCATGCGCCGTTCTTGCCTTTTCCTTTCCAAGTGTCGCTTACTGTACATTACGTGCTATGAGCCTGCCTTCTACTATGTGTCATCCCCACTCCCGCGTCCTAGTGACATCTCATTTGGACCTCTGCCTAGCCTTAGGGGCAAGTCCATGGACTTTATGTTTATGACACAGCCTCCACTTACGTACGTCTCGTTTTACTTTACCTTTCTCACTTCTCAGATCCCGATGGGATCTGGAGGCTTCTTGACGGTTGTGGCTTGCTTTCCTAGACACGTGACCTTCGCGTCACGTCGTGTCTAGGGGATCTTTCATTTGCTTTGTGCAAATGCTCCAGCATGGTGAGGAGTCATGTTGAGTAGGGTGTGCGTCACCCATGACTTGGTGCTTGCATCACCAAGGGCACTCTGACTCGATACCCTGTGGAGAGATCTTGTTTGCAAGGCCCGTCTTGTTTGTCTTGTACGCGTTTATGGCCAAGATACAATAGTCTTCTCATCGCCTGTGGGGTATATAAACCCACAGCATAGCGATGTAGAATCCTTGTATTTTCGCTACCTAGCTATCTACCTAGCAAGTAGGATTCGTCCTATAAAACTCTTGCTTCTCTTGTATATCGAAGCGCTGCTCTGTTAGACGTCCAACTGGGCAAGAACCCTCCCAGAACATTCTAGCAAGACTTATCCTTCGACATACCAGGTGGTAGTCAAGACTGTCCCTGTCGGTACATCTCCATATCACTGCCGATATATCTGCAAGAGGCCCGCCACAAGCCATGTGCTCGCCTATTGCCTGTCTATAGGTTTACTTTACCGGAAGGTAAACAGCACGCGTCGGTCGTTGCCTTGAACAAGCAACAGTGATCAACGCCACACGACACTAGGTAGGTGGCTTGGTAGCAAAAGTACAAGGGAACCTCGACCACATCTGAGGGGCTTATATACCCCACAGGCGGTCGGGTTACATCTCTACTTATGCCTATAAATGCATAGGTAGCAAACAAGACGTCCTTGCGAATGAGGAGTCCCCGCACATCGAGTCAGAGTGACTATGGACACCAGACTGTTTGTGACGACAAACAGGGGGACTCCCATGCATGATGCAACAAAGTCATGTGCACAGGAAAGCAAGTCGTAGGCAAAGGAAGCCTCCCAGATCCCATTGGGATCTGGAAGCGAGAAGTGTAAAGGTAAAACATAAAAGGAAAGCATATGTAAGCGAGTCCCCATCATGTACGTAGAGTCCATACACTTGCCCCTAAGGCGGGCAGAGGTGTAATGTGAGACGTCTGGAGGATGTGGGAGTGGGGATGATGGCAGCTCGAGATGAGATATGGTACAGTAAGCGGTCTGGAAAGGAAAAGACAGAAATGGTGCACAACAATCAAAATATTTCGCTAAATTTGATGTTTGCTGGGGCTTCACCAATATCCAAGTAGACAAAGAAGAAGACACGCTCTTAGGATTGTTCCTTACACCCTGAGGGGTGTACAAGCCGACAGTAATGTTCTTTGGTCAAAACAATGCACCCCCAACATTTCAATGGTACATGGATGGGAAATTCGGTCGACTGCGAGTCGACAAGAAGGCCATCATATACCTTGACGACATGACAGTACATGCCAAAACACGTGAAGACCTGAAGAAGAACATTCAAGAGTTTCTGGAAATAGCAAAGGAGGAGAACTTATGTCTAAAGTTGTTGAAGTGTGTCTTTGAAGCTGAAGAAATCAAGTTCCTAGGATTTACCATCAAACACGGCCAATACGAAACCACTCCCATCGAGGTAGAAGCGGTATGAAACTGGAAAACACCAAGTAATGTCCACGACATATGCCAGTTCCTAGGATTCTGCAATTTCTACAGACAGTTCATCCCCACCTTCGCTATGGTCACAAAACCTCTACATGAGTTGATGAAGAAAGATGAGCTGTGGCATTGGAAAGAAGACCAAGAGTACACTTTCCAAAAATTAAAAATGCTAATGAGCCAGGCTCCTGTACTTCACCTCCCCGACTTCAACAAGCCATTCGAAGTCTATACAGATGCTTCAAAACTCAGTACCAGCGCAGTTCTTTGTCAAAAATTCAAAGACGACAAACTCCACCCAATCGCATACCTATCACAGTCACTCCAAGGAGCAGAACAGAACTACCAAGTATATGATTTGGAGATGATGGCTGTCATACAAGCTTTGAAGGCCTGGAAACATTATTTGTTGTGTCCAGTCGAAGATACAATCATCCACATCAACCACGAAAACTTGATGTATTATTGAGAGCCACAAAACTTAACTGGTTGCCAAGCCTGCTGGCTGGCGTATATCCAAGGCTTCCTGCTCAAGTTCAAACATAACCCTGGTTGAAGGATGATCATCCCTGACATGCTGTCATGCAACCCATTGTTCACCGCAGCAACTCCCATTGAAACAACTGTACTTCCACCATCGGTTTGGCTAAAAGAGGGGGGTGAAACCACAAAAAATGTCCCCACACCAGTCGAAATGACTTCGAAACCGCCCCTCGACCAACCGAAAGTCAAGCCCTCGATGGTGAAAGTCCCAAAAACAAGAGTTCAATGGAGTAGCATGCTGCCTTCAGGAAAAGGAGTGTTGAGGGTATCAACCAAGATGTATGAAGAAATTAGGCATTCATCACCTACGGATCAAAGTTACATGGTCACTGAAGACAATGATGTCACAGAAGAACCAGTAACGAAGATCAAGACTAAAAATGGAAGATTCTACGTTCCCCTGACAGCTCATAAACAAACTCTACAAGAATATCACAACCACCCATCAGCAGGACACCCTGGTGTCAAAGCAATGACCACAAAATTAAACTGACATTGCTTCTGGCCTGGAATGTGGAAAGATGTTAGAGAGTATGTCCACGGATGTCCCACCTGTCAAGCCTCGAAGGTTATTCGTCGAGATCACCCCCCTCCGTTACAACCAATTGAGAGCTCTTCGCCTCTACCCTTCAAACAGGTGTCAATGGACTTCATTACCAACTTACCAAGCTCTGAGGAGTATGACTCTATCCTCATGATCATTGACCATGGCCTCAGCAAGGCCGTAATCTTCATTCCAACAGTCAAAACTGTAGATTCCGAAGGTCTTGCAGACCTGTGGCTCTGACACATTTACCCTAGGTTTGGAATTCCTGAGTCCATCATTTCTGACCGAGGTCCTCAGTTCATTAGCGCATTCACCCAAAACCTGTACAAGGCGCTACATATAAAACCTTGATATTCCTTGGGATACCACCCTCAAACGAACGGAGAAGCGGAGCGCATAAACCAAGAAGTCAAAACCTACATCTGGATGTACTGTGCCAAAAATCCAAATGAATGGAGCTGCCATTTAGCAATGGTGGAGTTCTCGCACAACTCCTGCATCCATACAACTCACAGACAAATGCCCTATTTCCTGCTATACAGTTATGACCCTGATCCCTACCTGTCCATCCACTCGTCTAAAGCCCCCAGAGTGGAGGAATGACTAGAGAACCTTGTGCACACCCGAGACGCTGCATTAATCGCTCACAGAAAAGCTGCTGAATGAATGGCAAAAAGTGGTCCCGACCCACTGTCATATGTGCCTCCACAGCTAGGCAGTCTTGTTTGGCTCAACACAAGAGACCTAAAACGCGACATACAATCAACAAAGTTGGCCCCACGATGTGTTGGACCCTTCTGGGTCAAGAAGATCATCAATACCATTGCAGTGGAACTCAACTCGCCTAATACGTGGTGAGTACACCCAGTGTTCCACACATCTTGGATCTTCCCCTATATTGAAACCCTGGAATATGGCTCTGCACCGCCTCCACCTCTTCCCGAAATGATTGATGACATCCCTGAGTGGGAGATTGAATCTATCTTAAACCACAAAGAGGTAAAGACAGGACATGGTATGCAAACGCATTATTTGGTCAAATGGTCCAGATTCGGACATGCCAGCAACACCTGGGAGCCAGAAGGAAACCTCATCAATGCAGAAGAAGTCCTTGAGGAGTATAAAAGAAGACGGCTAAAACCAACAAAAAGCCAGAAATCCACCCATCCCAAACGTCATCGCTCATCATAAATGTCCTCCTACAACAATGACAATGGATATAACTCTGAGTCATGCGAGTACCTACTCGATGCCATGCCGTCCTTCAACTCCAACTATGACTTTACATCCCCCATGTCTCCCCCGCTCTCCCAGTCCAGTCTATCTGCGTCCAACCAATTCATGTTGGTCTACAAGTCAACTCTTGAATCCCTTCTTGACGCCAATGCCAACAGGCCTCAGAACCCCCACTTGCAGTTCAACATATGCTACCTCTCAAAGGGAAAAAGGAAGGACACACCAAAGACACCCAGAACCCATCCTTACCCAGTACCAGAACTGGTATACTGAGCACAGTGCAACACCCCTGACCCCGAGCCATCATCATCCCATGTCCCGACAGGTTGTGACAAGCCAACCTTGTCCTCACTCCCCAATGAAGCCCGAGAAAACATTTCCCCTCCCTCCAGCCTCTTGTGCAACCCACAAGAGTACGAAGGTTATGTGCAGATGTTCGAAGGGTTTGAACAATGGAACAGGGAAGGATGGAACTCAGGAAGTGACCATGACTATTTACAGATGCTGCATCAGATCTACCGAAGCATTGAAAATACTGTTGTCCAGTTGATGAACATTCTAAAGGTTGGAGACACCATGCTCGATGAACAATCCCCCAGTACCACATTCATGGAAGAAGAAGGTATGAAGAACATTGAACAGCTACAGAAAATGCCAGGCTCCTTGATCAACGTCATCCACTTGCGATATGGGACTGCACTCATGCAGTCCTTTCGAGACTTTCGGCCACCTCCACCTGCTCCTAAACACGTATCTTTCAATATCACCACCACCTCACGAAGACTGCTACAAGTAGGAGGGATGGAGATCACACACTTGGGTGTGAGTCTGAATGTGGACTGAGTCAAGGGCAGACACGAAGCGTACAGTCCAACCAAATGGATGTATCTTCAATACCTAGCAGCGATGGGGAAGAGGCAGGCAATACTGAGACTCTGAAAAGGGAGTCAGCGAGTGAAGAAGAGCCTGTTCCAGGAACCCACTGGGTTCACAAATGTTGCTATAGAGAGGAGGAAGAGGTTGCTGGACGAAAGTTCCTCAACATCACAGCCCAAGTCCTCGGAGAAAGATGCGACAACCCGTGGGTCTCAGAGAAAGAATGAGTCGATAAGTGGAGAGTGTTCCTTTTACAAGTCTTCGATGAACGAAAATATTGGTCGCTCGATCTATTCAATGCGACAAAAACAACAGACGCTTTCCCCAATGACATGTTCTACCCCATCTGAGCAACAAATGAACTTCGGCTCAAACTTGCTGGACGCATCATCCTCAACCCCTTCCACCTGTTTTACAAACACACTTGCCTCGATTGCTGAAGACTCAGACACTGGTCCTGTCGAAATGGAAAAGGTTCTAAGTGGACTGACCCTAATGGACGTCCTCTTAAGCAGCCCAAGCCTTCCACCAATCATCAATGTGAACCTGGACCTTCCTTTTGATGACTTCAACTGAAGAGGCATGACAGGGTCGCCATGTGTAAAAGAGGAGGGTGATGTCATGTGCCATTTCCATCTTTTCCTTTTCCAGACTGCTTACTGTACATGTTACCATTGTGAGCTGCCATCGTCCCTATTGTTACATATGAGTTTCCTCTCTATCTTTTCTCATCTCGTACAGCTTACAACGGTAATGTCTTACCTAATCAGAACTCCGACTTATATAGGTAGAATTCTTTTCCGTCTCACCTCAGTCTTCTGCTCCGAGAAGTCTGAGGTAAGGTTTCTGGTTACTTACATTAGTTTCGTGATATTAACTACATGTAGTCTTTGTTCCTAGGTTAGTTAGAATGTAAGTCTTCTGCTCCGAGAAGTCTGAGTCTTTGTTCCTAGCCTCACAACAAAAGGTTATGAGCCCCGTTCAGCTCTAACCACAGTGAAGTTCTACCCTTGAAGCATCTTGAACCCGTACTGGAAATCCCATAATGTCGAACCCACCTTCTGCTTCTGCAGCACCTCGAACTGCTGGCCCTTCGACTGTGACTGCCACGTCACTCTCATCCTCTGGAAAAATTGTTGCGCCCTCTAGTCGACTCTACGACATCCCCTCACTCGCAGATGATGGATCGAACTATCAAATGTGGAAGTTTCGTGTCCAGAAAGTCCTAGAGATTCGAGGGCTCTGGGAGGTCGTTGGTGGCACAGACCAAACTGCCCCGGATGCGACTACTCACCCAGATGAGCATGCTGAATGGTCCATCAAGGACAGAGAAGCATGTGCCCAGATTACTCTTACCCTCAAGGACGAGCCTCTGAGTGGAGTCATGTATGCGACGACAGCAGCAGAATCCTGGAAAAGGCTCAGTGAGCACTACAAAGGAAAAGGGAAACAAACCATTGTGTACCTCATCGGAGAACTCTTCCGAGGCACTTTGGTTGATGACAGTCCCATGGAACCTCAGTTGAATGCTATGCGACAAAAGTCATTAATCCTGAAATCGCTCGGACAGTCCCTCGACAAGTCCTTGGTTGCAATAGCGATGGTGATATCCTTACCCCAGTCATACTCCACTCTTCGCACTATTCTCATGTCAACAAATGACAAGTTAACAGTCGACTCCGTAATATCCCAAGTTCTAATCGAAGAACGAACTCGCCAGGGATCACAGTCACACTCGGCACTTGCTGCAAAGAAGCCAAACAACGGAGATAACAAGAAGAAAAAGGGGAAAGGAAAAGGGAAGTCCAAGATAACCTGCTATGGATGCAAGGAAACCGGGCACACGAGAGACAAGTGTCCGCAGAGAAAGAACGAGGATGGGAAACCCTCTGGTGACCCGGACAAAGACAAAAAGGAGAAGACGGAGAAAGCTGATCTGTCAGCGAAGGTTGCACAAGTGGCTAAGGACTCGGACTTACGCCTCTTCATGGCAATTGGTAAAGGTCAAGTGGAACTTGACATGAGTGGCACCTGCGATGGAGGAAGTGCTACAATGCTACGTGATGTCTACCATGTCCCGGACCTGGATGCGAACCTCGTATCGGTACCTTCCCTAGCAACAAAGGGACTCCAGGTGATTTTCAAGGGAAATGACTGCCGAGTCATGGCCGGAAATGAAGCTGTAGCAGTCGCCACCAAACGAAACTCCCTGTACATTCTGAAGACATCGGTCGTATCTGGGAGTCACTCTGCCTACATCATAAATCAGCCTAGTGAAGTTGATGCATCGAAAGCACTTACTGCCCTTGCGTGTCGTAACCCCACTTCGAAGGCTACCCTAACCACCTGGCACCGACGCTTTGGACATGCAAATACGAGAAGTATACTGAGCCTACTAAACCACGACATGGTTATAGGAATGGAAGTCACTGGATCGCGCAGTCATGACAGCAAAACCTGTAAAGGGTGCCTTGAAGGGAAGCAATCTCGGAATGCGATACCCACTGAGTCGAACCTAGAAAGCCCACGACTCCTACACCGAACCTATTCAGATCTTTGTGGCCCAATGGAAACTCAAGCTCGTGGGGGGCACCGGTACTTCATAACATTCATCGATGGGAAGTCGCACCACCTAGTAGTCAAGCTCTTGAAGTCGAAGGACGAAGCATTGGCTGCGACGAAGGAGTACTTCGCTCGAGGAGAGGCTGAAACGGGCGAGCACCCAAATTATTTTCGTACGGATGGTGGTGGCGAATACTGCTCACAGGAATTCGAGAACTACCTAAAATCTAAGGGGATACATCATGAAAAAACGAATGCATACACGCCCCAGGAGAATGGTGTCTCGGAACGAATGAATCGCACCCTCGTCGAGTGCGCACGAGCCATGCTTAGTGATGCAAAGTTGCCAAATAAGTACTGGGGAGATGCAATACTGCATGCGACGCACCTGGTAAACCGGCTGCCAACGAGGGCACTCGAAGGGCAACTGACCCCATACGAAGCCTACACTGGGAATAAACCTTCCCTGTCCCACCTTCGAACCTTCGGATGCACTGCTCATGTCCATGTACCAAAGGAAAAACGTCACAAACTTGATGCCAAATCGATCACATGTACTCACCTTGGATTCGCCAAAAATCGTAAGGCATATTTATGCCTGCATCGAGCCATGGGTCGAGTATTTGAATCAAGGGATGTGGTCTTCGATGAGATCAAGGGTGAGGGGCTCGAACGAGTCGTTTTTGAGGAGAATGACTCAAGGGCTAAAGGGGAAGGAGTATTAGGATGAAAGGGGAACCTAGCGAAGCAGGAGGATAGACCTACCTTGCACGAAGATGCACAGGCTTCATACGAAGATGAAGCAGTGATGAACATACCCCAAATTGAATCAGGGAGCTCAAACGAGCCCTCAGGGAGTGGAAACGAGGAAATCGAGGAGGAAATCGATGTGGATCGAGCAAAGGCGACACCAGCGCCTACCACAGAGAGTGCCACTGATAACGAGTCAAATGTCTCGCATCCAGCACAAAAAACGGAGGCCACGCACCCACAGAGAGACCAAATGGCCCCCCGACCTACTGCGAGATGTCCAGCACCTCAACTCGGACCACCATTGCCCTACCCACATCCCATTCCACCTGGGAATGTTCGCAGATCATCGAGAGCTAGGCGCCAACCAATTAGGGACGACGACCCGAGATTTTTTGTCAATGCTTACCAGAAAAGCACCCTGCAGAGTGCTGGCACCGAGGAAAAGGGAGAAGTGAGCAGGGAGAGCATTGAGGGAGATAGTGAGAGCGGGCATGCGGCTGAAGTGAGGCTGTCACAGAGTGACAGTGATGTGACTCCACAACTACGCACTGCTTACCAAGCGAGCATAGCCTGCAAGGACGAGCCCACCAGCTTCGAGGATGCAATGAATCGCCCAGATGCTGATCGATGGTACGATGCCATGACACTCGAGCTGAATACCTTCAAGAAACTCGGTCTCTATGAGGAAGTGGAGCCTGTACCTGGGCGAAAGGTAGTGGACTCGAAATGGGTCTTCAAAATAAAGAGAGGACCTACGGGTGAGGTCGACAAGTACAAAGCACGTCTCGTTGTGAAGGGGTGCACACAAGTCCAAGGGGTCAACTACACGGACACGTTTGCCCCCGTTGCTAAGTTCACTACCATCAGAGTTCTCCTCGCACTTGCTGCTAAATATGATTTCGAGATCCACCAGATGGACGTGAAGTCCGCATTTTTGAATGGGATACTCAACGAGGAGATATACCTGCGCCCCCCTCCTGGTTTCCGTACTTCAGACTCGGTGTGGCGCCTCTATCGAGCCCTCTATGGACTCAAGCAAGCCTCGAAGGCATGGTATGCACGACTGCGAGAAGTTTTCAAGGGACTCGGCTTCACACGAAGCAACGCAGATCACAGCCTCTTCTATAAGTTTGAAGGGGGTATTCTAATCATCATGGCAGTGTATGTCGACGATAAACTTATCCTTTCGAAGGACCGTGCTGCCATCGACCGCCTCAAACTCCAACTGTCGAAGGAGTACGACCTCTCAGACCTGGGCGAGGCATGCTGGATCTTAGGAATGGAGATCATTCGTGACCGCCACGAGGGCACAATCAAGCTCTCGCAGAAACGGTACATCGAAGGTATACTACAACGAGCTGGCATGCAGGATGGTCGAAGCGTTGGTACGCCGATCGAGTTGAACCTGAAGTTACCGAAGCTCGACCAACCCGAGGTTGACGCTTCGCAGTACCAGAGTGCTTTAGGAGCACTGATGTATGCCATGCTAGCCACTCGTCCAGACCTCGCATTTGCAGTGGGCGTGCTAAGTAGGCACACATCGAATCCAGGAGAGCGCCATTTCGTGGCACTCAAACGAGTCTATCGTTACCTTCGTGGGACGACAGATTCATGTCTACGCTATACTGTCTCCTCTGAGACAACTCCGGTCTGCTACGTAGATGCTGATTGGGCAGCCGATGTCAACGATCGAAGATCGATAACTGGCTATGCTTTCACCTTATGTGGTGGCGCAGTGAGCTGGTCATCGAAGAAACAATCCTCGGTAGCCCTGTCGACTACAGAAGCAGAGTATATGGCTGCCGCAGCAGCCACGAAGGAAGCCGTTTGGATCCGCACCTTACTTGGAGAGATAGATCCCATCGCACGAGCAAATCCAACTCCCCTCCACATCGATAATCAATCCACGATCTCATTAGCCAAAAATGCGATGTTCCACGACCGCACGAAGCACATTGCCATTCGTCACCACTTCGTTCGTGAAAAGGTCGAGTCAGGAGATATCTCGGTGATGTATATATCTACAAACGAGCAGGCTGCGGACGTCCTAACGAAAGGTTTGTCCCGAGACAAGCACCTTCGTTTCTGTGGCCTTTTAGGCATCACTCGTTAAGACACCTACCATTGAGTGGGCGTATTGTTACATACGAGTTTCCTCTCTATCTTTTCTCATCTCGTACAGCTTACAACGGTAATGTCTTACCTAATCAGAACTCCGACTTATATAGGTAGAATTCTTTTCCGTCTCACCTCAGTCTTCTGCTCTGAGAAGTCTGAGGTAAGGTTTCTGGTTACTTACATTAGTTTCGTGATATTAACTACATGTAGTCTTTGTTCCTAGGTTAGTTAGAATGTAAGTCTTCTGCTCCGAGAAGTCTGAGTCTTTGTTCCTAGCCTCACAACAAAAGTCCCCCTTCCTGCGTCCTCTGGACATCTCATATTACACCTCTGCCTGCCTTAGGGGCAAGTGTATGGACTCTACGTATATGACACAGCCATGCTTATGTATGCTTTCTTTTCTTTACCTTTACACTTCTCACTTCCCAGATCCCGATGGGATCTGGAGGCTTCCTTCACAGTTCAGGTTTGCTTTCCAGGCACATGACCCCATCATGTCGCACCTGAAGGATCTCCTGTATGTGTCCATCGCAAACAGTCCAGCGTAGGTGGAGTCATCGTGACTAGGTGTGTGTCACCTATGACTCAACGTGTCGTCAACATCATCACTGACTCACTACTTGGAGAGATCCTGTTTGCAACCTGGTACTGTTTGTTACCTACGCATTTATAGGCATTAGTACAGTTAGTCATCCAGTCACCTGTGGGGTATAAAACCCCTCAGAGTGTGGCTAGGATTCCTTGTACTTTTGCTACCAAGCTACCTACTTAGCAAGTAAGGCTTGCCCTTATAAAGTTCTTGCTTCTCTCTATAACTTGAAGTGCTGCTCTGCTGTCATCTGGGCTAGTACCCAGTTGTACATGCAGTATGACTTATCCTTCAAGCTATCAAGTAGTAGTCAAGGTCATCCCTGTCAACAAGTCTCCATACCACTGTCAATATACCTGCAAGAGGTCCGCTACAAGCCATAGCTCGCCTATTGCCTTCCTATTGGTTTAGTTAGTTGAAAGGCTAACAGCGCATGTCAGGTCATTGCCTTGAACAAGCAACAGTGATCCATGCCGTGCAACACTCCCCACTTTGTATGTTCTACTTACATGATCACCACCACCACCTACTCATTGTCCACCAGCATCAGGATCTTAGTTATACCATGTTTTCCCTTGCTTATTCTCACATCCCTCCTTTGTAGGATGCATGCACCAGCATCAAGATATATGGTCTCCTTGCTCTTGGCCCCATGCCCACTAGTGCCGAGACCTTCAAAGCTGATTGCACACAAATCAAATGAGACAATCTCAGCACCCAGGTGCTCATCATCACTCAGACTGAAGTCGACAATTCCAACAAGAGTTATTATGGGGAGACTTCACCTTACCTTTTTAGTGTGGCCAGTAACTTCAACTGTTGGGTTATGCTGGACACATCAGCAAAACAGCCCTTACCCTAGCCAGAACTGGACAGAACTGGCCAGCTTTTGACAGCAAGGTACCTAACTGGCTAGACCTGTCCAGAGAAATAGGGGCAAGGGATCTCAACAATTGACATCTAAATGCAGGTTGAAATTTTGGTGATGCAATCTTTATGATAATGTCAGCTTCTGGGTCAATTTTTGTGAGGACAGAAGCAAATGTGGTGGTGTGGTGTACAAAGACATTTTGTAAGGGCAAGGGTTAGTTTGCTGATGCAAGGATGGTCCCATTCATGATGTGCATGGAGTCCAAACAGTAAGGAGTTCAGTGTGGTATATGGATGTATGCTTTTTGCCCTCTCACTCTCACTCTCTCGAGCATGTAGGCAGCCATTCCTGCTATGGTCCATGCAGTCAAGGAATGCTCAAGCTATGTCAACAGGCAACACATGCAGGATAATCTGTAGTCTCCATAATTCAGTGTCCAGCCCTAGGATGTACTCTTCTGCTTTGATACGAACCCGAGACAGGAGCAAACTTTGCTGAGCCAAGCTCTCGAACTACTTTCCAAAGTCAACCTCAATGACAGGCTGGACTCGGGTGTATGTCTCTCTTTTCTTTACAGACTGAAGACTAACCAGTAAATGCTCTCAAGATATCACACTCCTACCTGCTACAGAGGACAAGTTGCAAGAATGTGAGAAAGATCACCCCCCTTCTCTTTTGTGAAACATATTGAATTCATTCCATACCAATGGCTGCAGGTGAGAAGTTGCAGGAAGTCGGAGTGGAGCAATGCCTACAGATAGTAATATGGTGTATATACTGGTATGATTGTTAATCTATGTGGTTGTTGTGTGCTATATCATAGAAGAGTGAACAGCAACAATGAGCAAGGGTAGAAAACATATCAATAATCTATTCAATGCCAGTGTCGACAAGGCTTCTGCTGTAAACAAGTGTTTTCGTAGATCTTAATATATACCCGCCCTTTGTCTACAGTGTCGCCGGTGTCGACATTGGATATCTCCGTATATATTCATATCTCGCTGTTGGGCAATTTTGGTGATGCGGTGGCGACTCCAGCGACGCCACAGGGGGCAAACTTCCGAAACGGGTATTGTGGCTACCTTCAATCTAAAACTGATTTTAAGCCTTCGTCCAATCTTCGGTTCCCGCAATGTTCCCGTACGTATGGTGCCTATATATTTGGTTTCGCATCGATTGCTCCACCTACACGCAGAGCACTCCATCAGAACTTGCTCTGATCGCGTAGTGTTCGATTATGAGAGCACTCTCATGACCTGACGGGGTGGACTCGGAGTCCATAACCTTCCGAAGACCGTGGAGGATAAAACGGTGACCACCAACCAGTACTTTTCCGAGCCGCTCGACTATTATCTTCAACATGGCCAGGGAATTCCCTCATGGCCCATACCATATTATCAATTGGGAGAACAAGAATTTCCTTGGTCGTTCCCCAATCCACGCGCCTCCCATCCCAGTTATACTCCTTCGCAGCGGGGATTCGCCGCAGGAGGTAATGCTCGTCTTATACATTATTTCTAGCGACTCGACTGACCTTGACCTGCCAGTTTATGGTCGAGGCGATCAACAGAGACGACGACACCCATGTCGTACTCATCGAGAACACCTGTGGCGAATCCGACCGCGTTTATGACTTCGGAGACGAACCTTCTGAGGAGTGGACTGTCCGCTACAGAGAATACCAGGATGCGTACACGTGAGTTGCTGGTACTTGGCGTCCACAAGACTTGGTTACGGATACAATCATGCCTAGCATTGAAAAGGCTGGTGAACCCCTTGCATGGACTGCTCCGCCGGTCCACGAAGGTTTCCCTCAGGTATGATCCACTGTATTGCATATGGGATAATTATCCATAGCGTATTTCCAGATTCTTCTTCGCCCTCTCATCGTCGAGTCTTCCGATCCCCCTCGGTTCCTCGATTCGCAGCTGTTCATATTCGATGGGCCTGTAATTCAGTCGCGATGTGAGGAAGAGTAACTTCGTACTCACGTCTGAAGTGTAATAATATGTATCCTGCACGACCCAAGACTGTTGCATCATGTTCATCTTACATTGACTCCTTCCGCGTGGGTCGGACAGTCATTCTCGGTGGTCACTGTGCCTGGACTATTCATTGCTCCTTGCTGCGAGAATGAGTTTCTCTTCTATCCTCTCCAATGACATGACGGACAAGACATAGGTGACCTTTACCTTTGAATCAGGGTGGTTCTAATGTATCCAAACTACATAGTAACGGGCTTTGTAGTTCTTATGCCTTACTTCAAAGTAACGCCACTGTACGTGACAAGCCGCTGTTTTTGCTTAAGCCAGGGAGGATGCGGGCGGCGTATATTGCGAGCGGAGCCTTCGGTCTGTAGAGTGACAGGACTACGGGGGCATATTTTTGTGAACTACGTTGTAATTTGTGTGCAAAAACATTGAATAGCAGGCCCGTTGGTCGGAGATTGGCATGCTGTGATAGGTTATTGTTGTTGTAACCCTCGCAGCCGCTTTCCGAATCATCGCCGATCACCATGGCATCTGAAGTGTTCACTGCATATCAGATCGATTTCCTTTTGGGATGCAACTCACTGTGACGCACCTTCACATGTTTGCACATTGTCAAAGTCTTCGCACACAAATGTAATAAACGTGGTCTGTTAAGTATTGGAAAAGAAAGGCCCCAGACAAAGCAGCGCGGAGCTATCCGTATGCACAGTGATCGATACGCATATCAAGAGCGGTGCGCGAAAGGGCAAGTCCCTCGCAACCGCTGATTGTAGTTGCATGGATAGACGAAGTGGGAGATGCTCGCGGACTGTTGTCCAACCAGAACCAGGGGGGATAAAGTTGAAAGCAACACGAGGAATGCAATGACTGATATTACCGTTGAGAACAGCGACGGTGGATGGCGATCGCTTTGACAAAGCGTGCATTGCGTACTAAACCTTTTTTCTATCAATGAACTTTGGTTTAATGAAGCAGATACCATCCGGTGTGTATTTGGTGGGCAGGAACGCGGGGGAGGTGAAGCATCGTAAGGTAATCCAATGGTGTTTACCTCGACGAGGACTCGTTCAGCTTCTCAAAGAGCATCAAAGCTGAATAAACAATTTTACCTAGGCAATGACAACAGGGCTTATAGTGACATCATAAAGCAACGTCACGTACACCATGAAGTCACCGAGAGAGCATAAATTGCTTTAACGCCGAGAGTATCAAAGAAGGCTTTGCACGTGGACTCCTAGAAAAAAGGCATGTTCTACACAGGGAAACGGATTCGGCAAGATTTCACGCGGAATGAGAAAACGAGGAGTGTCACCCATGTCTGAAGGTGTTTGGAGGACAAAGAGACCACTCCGAGTTCCTGAGCAATGTTCACTAACTTCACCGATGACATGTGTGAAGCTCAAATGATCTGGCCCGATGGACGTTCGACTCCAAAATTGAGGCTTACCAGGTAGAGACGATGGGAGTGAACGGGGGGCGTTACAAGCCGGATAGATCCAGGCCGGAAGATTGTAAAAGTAATTGACGAGCACGGGCCTATCCAAGAGCACCCGCATCGAGCATAGCATGGCCACCCCGACTCGACGAATGTCGCACATCTCTTGAGTTACCTAACTGGAATGAGTGCGGTCTGGAAGAGGTTACTTGGCAGTCTGCAAGTACTCTTGAGAGACCCGTGCAATCTCCTCCCATCCTAGCTTCATCAACCGCAACAACCGCACACACCAAGCTAACCGAAATCGATTCTGATCTTCTTGATGTGGACACTGTCACGCGTATGTAGGATCTCGCCAATTCGACAGCTGTAGTGGGGGTTTGACCGAGGTAGAGTGTAGCCTGTGTGAAGACGGAGCATGTGGCATTTCTCTTTTCGCCCTTCTGAATTCCAACTCCGCTCCTTGTAAAGCAAGTCGCTACTGGTCCTTCGAAGGGTATTTGGATCCCTCCAGACATTAGGGGAGGGGCCGATGCAGTGTGAACTCGAGAGCCACTCGCTCTGTGGGCATATCACTAGTACCAGTACGACGGGTGTCTTCTCTTATGCATTTCCACTCACTATCCCTTTTGAAACTTGACCATCTATTTGACGACGCATTTGCAGCGTGTTCTCGGCTCTCACCTTCTGCAGGCGCAACCTGAGATACTGTCTCTAATCTCTGTAGATCCCAACAAGGCGGACACTCGGCTTCTGTGGGGACACTGTCGACACCGGAAGTCGAACCTTCGCGCTCTGGCGAACATGTCCGCCCTTGTAACAGTCATGTGAAAGTAATGTTCCGGCTTCGGACTCATTCGTGGTAGCGGCTTGATTTTCTAAATGATGTTGAACATGGTGGTATGTTGACGGATTGCTCCACTCTGCCTTGCTGATGCCCCGGCAGACCTAATAACCCGACTTGCCGACGAATGTCCACAATCACAAGTTTCCGAGAATCTTTGGATTGTGAAGATTTGGAGCTTGCGTTTCCGCAAGAGACCATCCGTTGGCTTTCTCTATTCAAATACAACGACCCGACACGCTGGGATCCGGTTTCTTTCTGTGTTCATGCGATGTGATGCCTTCGTACCTGTGTTGTAACGCGAGCAAGGCAATCAGGAGTGGTGAGAGACTTACGAGATATGCCGGTGCCGGTGTCTCAGTGGGACGCTACGTAAGTTCGTCCTTACGACTCCACGACACGTGCCAGGTTCGCGGAGTAGTTGTCTGGATTAAGTGTCCTTCGTTTCGATCACAGCGAAGCAAGTCTAATTCAGGGGACGCTCATTGCTGCTCCAAGGGTACTATTAAGTATGTAGCAGAACGCGGAAAATTGAGTTTTGCCATCCGGAAGACTTCGCGCGAACGTACAAACGACGTTTGTTGTTTTTCATAAGA